>JH719948.1:163553-204920 GCA_000231845.2 Tetrahymena malaccensis 436 | reverse complement strand
ACAAAGTTTTTTCAGAAATTCTTCTTTGTTCTTGATTGTCCTACAAAATTTTTTCATTTTGATTTATAATTTTATCAAAGCGTTTATTTTATGATTCTATCTATTCTTTATTTTCCTTCAGCATTTTCTCATAGATTTTACGATGTTCATTCAAAATTTATTGATTAAATTATTCAGATTGAGTAAATTTATCTACTAAAGCTTATACTACGTTCGTGATTTACTAGTCCTATTCATGATTATTTGCTTAAATAATAAATATTATATATCTAATTAATTTCTCACTTCTTAATAAATATTACTACCAATAGAAAGGAATTATTGAAAACTATTATATAAACTATTACTTGCTTATTAGCCAGGATGTTAATCAATTTCTTAATTTGATAGATTTTACATTTATAGTTTTTATGTTTCTGTTAATACTTTTACTTTAAAGCAATTTACTGTTTTAATTTTTCACAATTATTTAATTATTTTATTGATTGGTCCTAAAAAATTAGAATATTTAAATTACGTTACCTAAGGATTTTATTAAAAACTTGCTAAAAAAAATTTATATAAACATATTTCTTTCCTAATTCTAAAATTTAAGATACCTTGGATTAGTATTTAGCTTAGCTACTTAACAATTAATTAGAGTTTTAAAAGGAATATACTATTTTATAATATAGTGATAATCAAACCACTAGATTTTTTATTACCATACTTATACATTACAAAATGATTCTACTGAAATTATTTCCTTTATTTATGGAAATTATTATATGAATAAAATTATTAAACCATACCTTTTAAAAATAAAAAATCATTAATTTAAATCTTTCATTTTCCTATTCAAAATAAATGTTTAAAAAAAATTAAACTAAATAATCATATTTTTTCTTTTTTACTATCTTTTTATTTCTTACAACGAACTATTAAATTCTTTATTTAATGAAAAAGCTTATTAAACAAAAATTATTGATAAGAGAATAAAATGAGAGTATTTAAAGGTTTAAAAAAGGTTGAATAATATCTTATCTGCTAAAATAAATTTAATAATAGAATTTCTTAGACTAAGGTGTATAAAACATTGGCAATACGAACCCTTATTTTTAAATTATTTTTTTTATTTCAACAATATTTTCTTATATTTATAGAATTGATCTTTTAAAGCTATGTAATTGATTTTGGGTCTGTAATCATTTAATTCATTATAATTCTAATAGTTAAAAATGTTAATTTCATATTAAAAATCAACATAATTGATTTTGCAAGGTAATTTTATATGTTTTTAATTAATCAATCCTCTTCATCTATAAATTTTATGATTAAATATGACTTTCTTAATCTAAAAATTTATAAAAATTCATAAAAATATTTTTACAATTTATAATGATTCTAATCAATATTTGTTTACTGAATTAATATTTTAGAAATTCAACACTTATTAAAATCAATTTAGTTTTATTAAAAAAATTTTAAAATATATTTAAGAAAAAAATAAATAATAAAGCATAAAATTTAAATTAATGAACAAAATCAAATATTTATTTGTTGAAAGTATGTAATCTAGTAGCTTATTGCTTTTAATTATTAGTTAACTACTTGTACTTACTAAAGATTGTTTTAAACTATCAAATACTTATTAATTATTAAAAATAACATATTAAGCTTTTTAAATTCATTTTTTTCCTTTTTAAGCTGCTGGTGGTTACTACTGTTAAACTTTCGTTTTATCTTCTTTTTAGGGCTGCTTTTTATTTTCATCCTTTTCTTATATTTTCTTTTTTTCTTATGGTTCTTCTTTCACTTTATCTTTACTGATTACTTTTTTATCTTCTACTTTAGGATCTTTTTAAAGACTTTATTTTCCAGGCTAGTTTTAATCTTCACTTTTTTCTTTGTTTTTAGAATTGGCTTCTTTCAAAAATTGAGAATCTTTAGTGGATTTATTGTTGCCTTTGTCTATTGAGTCATTTCTATTATTTTCTCCTTTTTTAGGACTTGATTTGGGACTGTTTTCTTAGGTCCTATTTAAGGGAGATCCTATAAATAAATAATACCAAATAAACAATAAATAATTATTTATTTATTTTATATTTACCTGTTCTTTAATAAAGTTTCTTTAAATTGTCTTACTTCTTTTTTTTCTCATACTTCAAAACCTCTTAAGCAGCATATTCGAATATATTACCAGTTGGTAGACCATTTTTACAAAGCTACCTCAAGAAATCTTTTATTTAAAGTTTAACATAAATAAATGCAAATTAATAGCAAATAAATATACAATCGTAAGCATCAACTAATCCAGTTTCAAATAAAATATTCTATTTTTAAGGTGGCTTTTCTTCTGGAATTGGCTCTATACCCTTTAATTGATTATTCTCTCCTAATATGTTTAAATATATACTTTATAGTTAAAATTTATTTATTAAAAGTAATACCTGTTCCAGCAATTCCTGATTTATTTGAAGTGCTGGTTTTACTTTTAGACTTTTCAATAGGAAGTTCTTATTGGGAAATAATAATTGAAGGATTAGAATCTTTAGATGTATTTAGTTGGTTTAGCTAAGACTAAGATGTTGCATTCTGATTATTTTTTTGTGACAAAACAACAGATGGCCTTTAATCATCATTTTTTTGAGCTTTTTAAACTGGAGTTGCATCAACAGATTATTTTTTCTTATTTCCCTCATCAATACTAGTTTTAGAAGGTTGCTTTTGTTATGGTGCTTCATTTTAAGCTGGATTTTATAAATTTGTTTTGGATTACTATTATGATTGATTTGCATTTTATTTCTAATTTAAATCCTTTTAGCTTTTTTATGCATTTTTCCCTTAATCCTTTTCAGGCTAATTGCTGGGCTACTCTGCTTTTTTATCTTTGGATTGCTCTGTAACTATTATTTACTCTCCTACCTTAGAAGGTTTCTTAGACATCTCTAATCAAACTCTAATTTTATTGATGTAATTAAGGAAATAGATATCACTAAAAATTATATTAAATAAATTAAGTATGTTAAAACAGTATTGGCTGATAAATTAAGGTAATAATTAATAAACAATTAATTAATTAACTAAAAATTTTGAAACCCCAAAACTGATAATTATTATAAATAAGATATCTCTGATTTATGCTTTAACTATTTTATAATTAATGCTTGATCAATCATAGTTATATTTTATAATATATATTTTAAAGACTCTGATTATAAATTACACAAACAATATATTTTTGTTGCTTAATTTAAACAATTTTTTTTAATTTATCTAAAAATTATTTTATTTGAGTTAAATAAAATAGCTAAATTTTAAAAATTTGATAATTGAAAAGTCTAATACATAAATGATAATTAGCTTATAATAGAACTTTATAATGCTTTTGTTTAAAAACAAAAATTTTAAATTTAGTTTAAAGTTAGCTTTATAATTTTAATAAATTATTTTATTTTTTAGCTTATTTTTTATGGTTTATTTCTATTTTTTAACTTTATTTTTTATTCTTCTGTTAAGATTATTCTTTTTTATCTTTCTTATCAATATTTAATTTTTGATTTCAAAATTCAAATTTAATTTATTTATTTTTTATTTCTTTTTATCTTTTTCTTTCTTTTTTTCTTTCTCAAAGCAAACAAACTCGAAACTGTGCATTCCTCAAAAGATCTCAATCTAACTGTTCTTCATTTCTTCTTAAAAAATATTTTTATATATTTAATATATTATAAAATAATAGAAAGAAAGGCATTTTATTTGGCCAGATGACATTTTGAAATACTAATTGCTCTAATAGACTGATATCTTTGATGCGATTGTATTATTTAATATCTTAAAAACTATGTGGATTCGCAATAAGACAATTAAAAAAAAATCATCTAAACATTCCCTGATTGATTGTTTATTTAGCTGAAAAGCTAATTAGATGTTTTTTTATTGTTTATTGAGTTTGGTTGGACATTTAAAAACTTAAGGTTTTGCATCTTTAAGTAGACTAAAGATATATTTCCATTATTGAGCAACATATGCAAGAAATAGTATCTTATACTTCTTTCTTGCTTTTAATTATTCAATTTTTTGATTTTTTAATTAATATTATTGATTATTCAAAGTTTTTGTGTGATAATATTTATGTTTACGAAATTATTTTGAATTTAAGTTTAAAATTTATTAAAAATATCAAAAATTTGCTTTTTAGATATTGTGTTTATCTTTTTCTAATAATTGAAATAGCAATATCAGGTGGGAATTGTTAATATTATAAATAATAACAAATAATTAGGAGTGTATTGCTTAATTAATTTTTTCCAAAGATATTTAATATTTATCAATTAAGGAAAGAAAATTTATATTTCTTATCTTTACTCTAAATTTATTGATAAAAAAGGTGGGGAAGGAAAATATCATTTAGATTAGTTTTGAAAGTAAATATAAAAGAAATCAATTAATTAAATAAGTTATAATTAATTTCTTAGATTAAACAAATCATATTTCTAAAAAATCTAAAAGAAAACATATTTAAGATGCTTAACTATCATTATGAAATAATTTGAGGGCTACCTTAAAGGGTAGAAAATAAATTTTTGAATCCCAAAAAATCGATTAGAAGATATCTCCTTCATAATAGAAACTCTGCAAGCCCGCGCAGCTTTTTTATTAAATGGATCGCAACGATTTAAATATCGTATAAAATAAGGAGATATATAAATTTTATTAATTTCTAGATAGTTATTTTAATAATAGTATCCATCATAGTACTAAGCACTCTTAAATACTTTTATTTAGATTTAATTCTCTTCCCAAATTTATAAAAAGTATTTTTTTAAAACAGGAAAAACCAGTTCACCCTGCTGATGACTCTCTGCTGCTGCTATTCATTCTAAAAAATCTCAGACTCGCTATTAAAAAGATAAAAAAGAAAAAAAAAGAAAAATAAAAAAGAAAAAAGAAAAATTAAAAAAGAAAATAATTCCTTAAAAGCAAAGAAATAAATAAATTAAAGATAAATAAAATAAATTAATAATAAAAACTACAAAAAATAATAAAAAACAAAAGAAAAATGAATTAACTTAACATCAAAGCAGAAAGGCACGCTATTTATGTCAATTTTAAATATATATTTCACAACAAATATTTAAATTTATTTAAATTCTTTTAATATTTTTGAATACATTAAAATAATTTTACCAATTAAATATTTGCTTTTTTATAAATTTTAGTTAAATTTAATGAATTATTTTAGTAAAATTTTAATTTTGTAGTGTTTTCATACAAGTATTTTTTGAAGAATATTCTTCTTAAATATAATTGGTCATAAGATCAACACAATTTGCCTTTAAAAAATTTATTAGCTTGGTTTTATTTTTAATATTATACCTTTTTGGGACAAGGAAAGGATCAATTTTAAAGAAAATTGGAAATTTAATGATGAGCTCATTTTGAAAACATAATTATAACACTTTAATTTTTTAATTAATCTAGAAAATTTACATATTTAAATAATTTGTCAAAATATGAGAATAGCAACTAAGTTTTTTGCAGAAATCGAAATATAAAAGATTGAATCCTAGAAATTTAAACGAAAATAAAAGATAAGGTGTATGAACGTATTTAAAAATTCTTAAATAAATAACTCAAGTAAACTATTTATTATTAAAAAAATATATTTAAAAATCAATATTTTTAAAAAGTAAGTTAATTAGATAAAAAGCAAGGTTCGTTAAGGGTCTATCAACCATGACAGATACTAACTAAAAGCTAATAGAAGAGTTCAAGGGTTATGATTTTTAAAATAATAAGGAATTCTAAAAGTTCCTTAAAGAATTATAACCTCCTGTCCCTGAATAAGCTATGGAGATGATAAAGAGACATTGGTATAAAAGATTTGTTAATCAATAGTTTGAACCAAATTATGATGGTACTCTACCTGACTTAGATGACGTAGAAGAAAAAGAAGAAGGACATACTCATAATGGCAAAAAATGTGATGGCCATCATCATTAGTAAAATAAGCAAGAAAGTAAATTCCAAACTACTTTAAAGAAAATGGCATATTCTGTTGAAAATTATCTTAAAGTAATATTCATGCTGACTTTCTTTAATACCAGATCTGTTGCTCACTATAGTTCTATAATTATTTGTATTTTAGCTATAATTCGTCAATTAAAGCGCCCTCGTTACACTAAATAATATGTTTAACAGTTAGCTTAAAATTAGTTTGCTCAAAATTTGGTTTATATGCTAGTTTTCGCATTTCATAGTGACTCAAGGAATGTGTTATACTTCTTCCCTTTAGCACTACACTTTTGGATTGGAATATGTGAGTATTTGAACATTTCAAAGAATAAATTATACTACAAAGCAGAGAAATTCATTACTTAAACACGTACAAATAAAGATAGAATTATGCTCTTAAAAAGCTAATATGAAATTGTATATTTGTTAATACTCTTTGTTGAAATCTTTTTCGGATTAAGCAGCATCTTTTTAGTCATTTTTTACTACAATTTCTTGAAAATAAAATACCTCATAAACACCAGCACTCAACTAGCTTTCTAAAAAGTAAACAATGCAATTAAGGCACGCATTTCTAAACCAGGAGTTCCTAAATTTGTAGGTAAATTATATGCTTAGGTTGAAAGACTCTTTAGTTGGCTAGTCAAATACGATAAATCAACACCTGATAAAACAAATAAGCAAGAAAATAGCTCTCCTAAATAAGAAACCAAGGAAACTTAGAATGATAAAAAATAAAATTCAGGTGAAACAACAGCAACAGAAGAAAAAGAAGAAAAATCTGAAAGCAAAAATTAAGAATCAGTATCAACAGATGATAAAGAGCAGAATGAAAGCAAAAAAGATTAGTGATTCTTTTTATTTATTATGCTTACCTAAAAGCTATTTTTTTAATAATAAAATCAAAACAATTAAAAAATTCTATTTTGTTTTAGTTTTATAAAGATCAAATTTTAAAAAAATCTAATCCTACTTTAATTCTATTCTTTATTTTAATTTTTGACATAAAAAATGCATGATTTCATTGATTATATTTTTTAAATGGTTTCATTTAAACATTTTTATATTAATATAAAAACAACATATTAAAAAATTTATTGTTGTTTGTAATTGTTTTAATTAAATATATTTTTTTTTAGAATTTTCTTTTATTATTTAATTTTTTAATAAAAAATGATTTTTTTAGTTTTATTGATTATTTTGTTTAAAGATTTATTTTTTTATAGTTGCTAGCATCTTGCTTTTATTTATTATTGATTTCTTATCAAAATCAACTTTTAATAGCTAATTTACATAATTTTCAACATTTTTTAAAGCCAAAATAAATATACAATATATATTTAAAGTAAAATTAGAAAATAATTTATTTTCTTAAAAGTTTAATTAAATTTTTATGTGAAATAATTGATTTAAAACATTTTAGATATTGTTTTAGATTTTAGGTTCTATTTTGATAAGAAATTTAATTTCAATTTTATAGAATAAATTAAATTAAAAATTAGTTTATTAAATATTTATCACACATAAAAACTTAGGCAGATTAGATTTGTGTTAAAAAATGGGTGACTGTTCAGATTCTATACAAGAAATTTAAGAAAATTAAATTCACCAAGCTTTGAGAACTTGCGATATTGCTGAAGTGAAAAAGGCAATTCATTTATAGAAAAACAGAATTAATGAGAAAGATGGAAAGTTAGGTTGGGCTCCTATATACAAAGCTGTTTTATAAGGAGATAACTAGATAGTAGAATTTTTATTATAAAATGGAGCTGATCCAAACTCTAAAAATAAAGTATTTTTTGGGAATTTAAATATAAATGATATTTATTTATCTATTTGAATAAGCTTGAGGATACTCCTCTCCATTTGTGCATTGAAAATAACTACTTTGAGATTTTTTCAAATCTACTTTAATACAAAGCTGATCCAAATATAAAAGGACCTGTAAGATACTTTTTAATTTATGTAGTTTTTGACTTGTTTTTAACTTTAGGAAGGAATGTCTCCTCTTCATATTGCCTGTTTCCATTAAAAAGAATAGTTTATACTTAAACTTCTTGCATTTGGTGCTGACATCGATATTAAAACATCTGTAAATATTATAAAAACAACAAAAGGAAATATTATCATTTATTTAAATAGAATGGGATAACTCCTCTCCATATCGCTGCTGAATCAAACAATCCTAGAATTATTAAAATATTATTAGATAGAAATCCTAAGATTAACTCTATGGATAAAGTAAAAGTTTATATATTTATTATCAAATATAGTTTATTTGATCAAAAATTAATTTAAGATTTTAATTTTTTGAATTCAAATTAATTTAGGATGGTAAAACCGCTATCGATTACTGCAGTGATAAAAACTGCAGAGAGATACTTGAAGAATATGAAAGTAATTGCATGAATCCGTTAAATGAGTCAATCATTAGCTGCCAAAGTGAAGTTAGCTAAAATAAAAAAGTAGATACAAGCAATATAAGCACTTTTAGCCATAAGTCCAAGAAATTAAACTTAATTAACACAACTCAACTTCGTTAAAATTGGGATTTAAAAATTTAAGGTCTAAAACAAAACATTGATGAAGTAAAAGATTTAAAGTTAGGAGTTAGTAAAACTTTAGAAGAACATAAATTAAAAGAATCTCAAAGAAAAAAAGTTCTTTCTGAGATAAAAAATAAAAATGATAAACAGCAAAACTAAAATTATGATTTAAATGATAAAGAAAATTGTTCTTCAATAATTAATTTCATGGTTAATGACAATACTTAATAAATTTATCTTGATATTGATAACATACATAATTAAAAACCTTTCTTCTCATCAAACTATGAACTACCTACTATTTCAGTGAGTTAAGACTTGAAAAAGGATCAATATCAAGAAAAATATGCTAATTATTAAAATGACTTAAAAGATAAATATAATTCAACTTAAGACGATCAATACCTAGATTAATCTAATGAAAATGTAAGTAAATATTAAATAAAAGAAAGTAAAACTATTAGTATGTGGTTAAGAGAAATTAATTTAGATTGTTTATTGTAGAATTTCTTAGACAACAATGTCTATGATAACCAATCTTTACTTAAGTTTTTAAATAATTCGAATAATTGGGATAAACTCTTAGTTACCCTTTTCGGAGTAGATAAATTTGGCCATCGTCTGCGTATCATAACCAAGCTTCATGAAGGTTAGCTATTACTTTTTCTAAAATATTTATTAATTTAGTAAATATGAATATATATAGACTGTGGAATTGAAAAAAGAAGTGGTATTTTTAGTCTTAAATATAATATAGGAGGCATAGAGTTACCTACAGTCTAAGCATGGTTACAATCATTAAATTTAGATTTATACATTGATCTTTTCTTGCTAGCTGGTTTTGATGATTTAGAGAGCATGATGTTCTAAATGACTACTAATAATCCTATAACAGATGATATACTTTTTAAAGAAGTTGGTATTTGTGATCATAGCTCTAGAAAAAAAATTTTAGATTCATTAAGCAGAGGTAAATAGATATTTATTTTTATCAAATTTTGAAAGAATAATCTATTTTTAAAAAAAATTATAGATTCTCAAAATGCTCAAATGGTTGCAGTACCTAAAGGATTTTGCGGTGGATTTAATTTTGAGACCAGCTCTAATCCTAATAAATGTGAAAATAAATGTTCTATATTTTGAAACTTTATTTTTTATCTATAATATTAAATTAATTAAAATTATTATTTATTTTATATTTATAATTCTTTATTTTTTTGTATTAAATAAAAACTAATACAATTATAAATACAGTAGAATATTTTTAAAGACGTCTAAATAGGTAGAAAATTAATTTTAAAACATAAATTTATTTGTTTTAAATGAAAAAAATAGTACAAAAAGAATTATGCCTGTCTATTTTTTTTAACACATAATAAATTTATCAAAATAACCTCATAAAATATAAAATCATAAAATTTTTTTATTACAAAAAATTTTTTGCCCATTATAAAAAAAGTTTTATATTAAGATTGATTTTAAATCATCTGCTTAAAAATTTTTAAAGTATGATTCATAAATTACTTTTAAAAATCAATAATTAATTATATTATTTAATTAAATTTTAATCTTTCTTCAATTAGTCACCTTATTTTTAAAATATACTAGATTGATGATTTATCACTACCACGTACACCACGTTAATCATTAATTGATTAAAATGTTTTTTCTGAAAGTTATACTTTACCTTTTCTTGTAAGATCAATGAAATGAAATTCATCTTCACCAACTTTATTATTTATATTAGTGAAAATATAGCATTTACCAACTTCTATATTCAAATAATTTGGTTTTTTAATATCAAACCTTATGTTAGCTTTATCATCAGCGATTCTACCTTTTAAAAAATAAAGAGTTCTTTCACCAATTTATTTAGAATGTTCTGTTAATTCAGTCACTTATCCTGTTATACTTTAACCCTTTTCACCAGGTATTAAATCACTAATGCTCACTTAATTTTATGTTGAATAATTTCTTCTATCATAATTATTTTAATAATTTTAATTATGATTTCTATTATTTCTACGATTCTGATTTATGTGTCTTTAACTATTTTAATTAGTTGTTTAATAGGATTAATTTGTTGACCTGCTAGAAAAGCTAAATCTATCATCTTCATCATCATCGTCATCATTATCATCATCATTTTCACTTTGATTTTCATCTTCATAATCTTCTTCGTTTCCATCTTCATTCTGACCTTAATTATCATCCTAATTTTTATCTTCATCTTTATATATATTTCTTTGACTCTGGTTTCTTGATTATTAACGATTTCCCCTATGTATTTTTTTTTCACTCTCTTCATCACTGTCATGAATTAAAAATTCTTGATCAATTAATGTGATGTTGCTTCCTTATAAATCTATTTACTCAAAATTTCTAGCAATAGTTTTTTATATTTTAGAATAATTTGGATCAGAAATTTTCTTTAATATTTTGTTTAATTCTTCTATTGAAGTTTCTAAAGTGCTATTAATTTCTTATTTGTTGTCAATAACTTTGTTTATTAGAGTTGATAAAAGTTAATTTTACTCTTCATAATTTTCATACTTATTTAGTAATATATCTTTCAATTCTTACTTGTTAATACTGGTGTTATATACCTCAATAATCTGGTCATTCATTTACCAAGCTTTTTCTATTAATACCATATGTTATTTTTCAAAATAATCGATTATTTGATCTACTTTTTGTTTGAGATTCTGAAAATATTTTTTAGCATTATTTTAGGCATCTTGGAAGAAAGATTATCTACTAGATATTTATTAAAGCTGACTGATAAAGGAATCTTTATGTAATGAGCATAAATTAAATATTGTCTTCTCATTGCTTTCTAATATATCTATAAGATCAATTGTTTATTCGTTTTGTTTAGAATTCAAAATACATTAAATACACCTAAGATGTTATCCCTAATTTTTATCAAAAATTAATGAACATAATTACTTTTTAGGATGAATAGGGCATTTCTTATAGTTTTTAAGTAAAAATGTTTCGAAAAACTCTAAGTTTTTTAGATTTTCGCTCGAATTTAATAGTAATTAATCCATTTTATCAAAACCTAATACTTTTATAAATTAACTACTTTCTTTAGATTATAATTAGATACAGTATCTTGAAAGCTAATTTTTTATTAAACTTTTAATTAATGCATTTATAATAATTATTTAGAATTCTTAAAAACTCATTTTCTCTTTCACAAATAAAAAAAGTATTTTATTTTTTATTGTCAACTCTAAGATCCAAGAATATGAAAATAATTTCAATTATTAATTAATTAAAGATAAATTTAAAGACATAAATAAGATGTAGTGCATAGTAATATAAGTTTATATGAGATTTTAATCTCAACTTAATAAAAAAATTATCTAAAATATCTATTCTTTGAAGTTTTTAAATTGAATTCTATGATTAAAACAGAAATTTTCCACATGATTTCATTTTTTTAATAAATTTTTAATAGTATAATCTATAAAAAGTGAAATAGAAAAAATATTCATAAGAATAAATCCAAAAAAATATCCAAAATAATGAATTAAATATTCAAATGCATTATCATAGATTGGATTTTTTAACTATCAGAATTAATAATAGAAAATCAGCTGGTATTTAGTTTGTAAATTGGTTAAATAGTTTTCAGAAAATGTTAATATTGTATATTAATGATTTTAATTCAATTATTATTTATAAAAAATTTTTTAATACTTAAAATATAAATTTTCAATCAATAATAGTTTTACTATATTATCCACAACCTAATGTTGATATTAAAAAATATACCTTTCAAAACGTTATGAAATGCTAATAATAAAATTTCTAAAATTTATTAAACTTTTATCTTTAGACTGAAATTTATTTAATTTAATTTCGAAAAATGTATGCAAATATTAATTTTTTGCACTGTTATGAAATATTCTTAAGAAAAATAGAAGCATCAAGTTTGTTTTTTAAATGAATCAAAATATTTTAAAATTTTCAATAATTCTCCAAAAGGATTTAAAGATTAAAAGATTGTTAAATAATTAAAAGTATTAAATAATAAAATTAAAAATACTAAAAAATAATAATGGATATTTTGTTAAAAAATTTTAATATTATAATTATTAATTTAATCTAAAAACAAGCAAGTCGTGGTTTTAAATTCTTTTGTTTCCACTTTCTCAATATTTTAAATAATGGAAGTGCAATATTTGTACTATTACTGTTTTCGCTTTTACTTAATTTATTATAAACAGTTATCTCATAGTAAATTTTATAAAATATATTATGTTTTTATCTGTTTATATCTATAATGCAATAAGTAAATAAAGAAAAAAATATTTTATAAATATCCAGATAAAATTTATAAGTTTTTAGTTGTTAAAATTAAACGGTGGATTTATTTATTTCATTTAATAATCTGAATTTGAGCGCTATTTTTAAAGGTGTTCCAGAGTTGTATGTATTTGATTGAATAGAAAATATAATTTTTAAATAATATATTAGTATAAAGAATATTTATTAAGAGGGAACGAATATATAATAATAAATTGCAAATCTTAGTTTGTATATTATTTTGTAATTAATTAGTATCTATCAATTTAATACATTAATTTAATAATAATTAGAAACCGCGATGAATCAGTACAAAGAATTTTCTAACTAAAATTATATAGTAAACAAATTAAATAGATAGCATAGCATGAATTGATTTTAAAATAGCTTTATTATAATCTTAAAATAAAAGGAATTAAGATTTTCCAATAAAAATGCCAGAGAACTCAGCTAAGATGAGGCGATGATTAGATATAAAAGAAATGTAATTGATTATTTTATAAAATGTGTATTTAGTATAATATAAAAAACAAAGAATTATATTCTTGGACGCATATTTAGTTATGATATTGACTCTGATGGGTATTCAGAGGCTGTTAACTTTGATCCTCATTGTTTAAAAAATGTTTCAGAAGGTAAATATTTAAGCTTTTTCAAAATAAAAAAATGTGAAAACAACTAAATAAACAAAAATAGAATAAGTTGAAACAGTATAAAAAGAATTAGAAGAAGTAAAAGAAAGACATAGAGAAAGTTTTGAAGAATTCAAAATAAAGCAATAATAATTTAAAAAGTATTTGGAATAGTAAATTATTTTATTTTAATTGAGTTTAAAATTACTTTAGAAGTGTTTGTTTTAATTACTTAGATTAAACTCTCTAAAAAATAGGGCTCATCACTTTAAAGATAATGAAGGAATGACTGATTTTATTTAGGAGTTGATGGATAAATAATTGTTAAACATAGATCATCCTTTTTTCAAACAAAACTCACCTTTTTACTTGTAGACAGATAATAAATTTGTAAAAGAAGTAATACTTCCTGAACATAAAAATGCATATAGAGAAACTCTAGATGAAACATAGTTCGCAAAATTTGAATGATAAAATGAGAAAAAAAAATTTGTTTAATAATTTAGATGTATTAATGTTTTATATTTGATTGTTATGTATTATTTTTATTATTTATAGTTTAATTAAAATTCATTTTATTTTCCAAAAATTTATTTTCCATTTGAAGTTTATTTGGGATCAAAAAAATACTAATAATTTGTATGTAAAGTGCATTGATATAAAAATATATAGATAAAATATTTAATTAATATTAAAATGTATTTTTTATTATTTAAGGTTGATTTAGTTTGATAATAATTTATTTATTTTTTCATAAGGTTTATTTACAAAAGTTCTTTAATCTCAACTATCAGCAAAACTAAGGGTATATTCTTAGAGTTTCTTAAGTTTTTATTTGATTATAAAAGTTCATATTAATATAACTAGTTATTTGTAGTAGCAGTATTATTTATTGTAGTAGCATATTTTTTTTATATAATTTTTTGTATTAGATAACATATTTAATCTAAAATCAGCTTCAGATTCTATACATTTATTGATCAAAGTATTTGGTTAATTAGCTTGCTTTTTTTTAGCAAGTTTTAAATAGTTAGCTCATTTTCTAATTGGCGGCTTTTGGATTAAAACTCAATCTAATTAGAATTTTGATTGAAAAATGCCTAATCTTAGGTCCAAGTATATTTTTTATCATCAGAATTGATAATCTCTTAGCTTCCTTTGTCTTAGAATATAAAAAGTAGCGATTAAGAGAAAGTTGTAGGTTGTAAATAGGGGCTATTAATTTTAATACATAATTTATACAATATTTTTAAGAAAAAATATTTTACTTTTGATATTCTATAAGCTCTCTGTCAAAATTCTTGTTATCATAAATATGGATTTTGACTTTTCCCATTATGTCTACTAGAAAACACTGTTTTATTTAGCAAACAAATATGCTCTTACATATTAATTTATAAATAAATGAAAAAAATAAATACTTTGATTGATGAAGACTAGTTTATCATAGATCCTTCTATTATTTTTTTTGCATTCGAGTAGCTATTGAATTCTAATAGACATATACTTGATTAACCATCTTGTATTGGATTTAATAAAGAAAAATCCCTAAAATAGTACATTTATTTGACTTCTATAGAATTTATAAGAAAATATTATTAATAGATTATATGAGGCCAATATAAATTGTAATACTCTTTATTTTTGGAAAAATGTTGTTTATGTCGTTGCTGGTGATGCATTCTTTGTTTTAATTATAGAGTAAAATAAATTTTAGGTAAACTTTTCCCGTTGGTACCAGCTATTTTTCAAGTGTACAAATGAGATTTTCATAGGTCTTTAAGTCGCCTTAATAGTTTTCTTTTTCTTTTAATAACAGCTCTAATGCTAATTATGTCTTACCTTGTTTGTGATAAACTGTAGCTAGATCTTTAAGAGCAGAGTCTCTTTTCTAATTAAACTCTAGACACTTAGTATAATAATAAACTGCTTTATCTAAATCCTAATCATTCAACTCACATTTCTTAGCTTCCAAGTAAAGGTTATTATTCTCACTAAGATATTAGTTGAAGTTGGCACTCTAAATATTTTAATCTTTCTTGCTAACATCTACCACTTCTTTGGGCGAAAAACTAGTCCTTTCATTTATTTCATTTGACTGTTGACTGCTAAATAGATTGGTAGGATTTATTTCTAGAAGACCTTACATAGTTGCCTATTACATAGGATTTAGCTTTACCCTAATAGGAGTTTTATGAATCTAAGTCATTGGAGTGTAAATGTTTTCATCTTGTTAATTTTCTTCTAACTCAGTATGAGCAGCATATTCATTAACTAATCTGTCAGGTTTAATAAAAGATTGATGCACAAAGCCAGGGTATTTTATTGGATATCTGTAGGATTAGCATGTCTGAGAAGGGCTCTTGTTCCCTTAGCTCATGTGTTTGTGAGTGATTTCGCGAAAATAATTGCTATACATTCCTGTTTGCTAATCCTATAATTATTGGATCTTTTTTATTTTTTATTATTTAATTAAATTAGATTTTAATTTTCAATATCAAAAAGAAATCAAATGATTTGTTGAAAATATTTAATTTGTGATTATAGGTGAATCCAATATTTTGAATTATATCTGAGTAAGTAACTAACTAACAACCCTATATATACATAGAATCAATAATTCTTACTAAAAATTAGCTAAAGACAATATTCATATTTTAAGTTTTTAATAGTTTCTTATAAATAATGTATGTATCTTCATCTTTTTTTTATATTTTTATTAGCTTGCTAAGTAGAACTTTCTTTTTCCCTTTTAAAATAAGATATTCATTAAAATAATTTCTCTGTTGAGAAATATTTAATATCTTCAAAATTAATTCCTAATTTTTTCATATTATTCATTAATTCATCTTAAAATTTTTTATGGCATTTATTATATTTTAATCCAACAGATAAAGCTTTTGACATACGATGAACTTTGAATTTGAAAACCTTTATTGTATTTTCAAAATTTATCAAATGCCATTATTTATGTTGAAGAATTTACAGAGAAAAGAAAATAAATAAATTCAATTTAAAAATTTTTAAAAGTTTTTAATATGAAATAAAAAAAGCTCATTTTTTTCTTTTTTAATGGGTTTTTTTCAAGAAATTAAGAAACATAAAAAGATAATAAATTTTTATATTTCTTTTAATTGCATTTTAATAATGCTATAAATAACCAATAATAAAAATTTCCTAAACATATAAAATGCTTCTTTAATTAAATATATAATTATTAATACTAAAAACATAAGCCTGCAAAAAAAATAATTAGTAATGTTGTGAAAAAATTAATTTAGTTTATTTTATGGTTTTATTGTTTTTTTAGTTTTTAGTCAAATAAATAAATAACAATTTTCAATAGAAATAATATATGTATATATATTTAATGAATATTTAAATAATTATTTAAATAATGATGAAAATTGTTAAATAGAGATAATAAAAAGAAAATAAATTTTTTTGATAGTATTTTTTATTTTTATTTTAGGGATTAATTCAAGAAAAATTCTCAAAGTATTTAGTCATTCAACTAAGTTAAAATATTAAGGTTAATTTTTTTCACTTGGAGAGTTTTACAACTCACTAATAAGATTTTAAAAGCTAATGTGAAGAGCTTCGAAATATATGTCAAAATCTTCTTTAAGTTTTTAAGTCTAAGTCTCTTATGTTAATACTTCATAAACTAATTTAAAATGACAATTATCCTCTTTTAGATCTTTTGAAATTTACAGCAAATTTTGATAATCTTTGTTGTAATAAGCATAATAAATAATTACAAATGCCTCATATAAAATTAACTCACTTAACTTTTTAAGATAATCAAACACTTGATCATTAAGCCAATCTAAACTATCTTCTATTTGAAATATATCTTTTAAATCATTAAATAATTCTGTTATCTATTATTTGGTAATAGCTTCACATGATAGTGATTAATTGTTTTTGCATAAGTACCCTTCAGTAAACATGACATTTTGTAATACTGAAATAAAGTTCTCATTTTAGAATATATCTAAAGTCTAATATTTTTATTCTATATCATCAATCATTTCAAAATCACAAGGCAAACTTAATTTTTTATTCGCTTTCGGAGGTCTACCTTTAGGTGGCTTTTTTTCATTAGGATTGTTTTATTTATAAGCGTTTGTAATTTTCTACAATTATTGCTTAACTTATTCATTATGAGCTAAGAAATCATGTGTTTTTAAAGAAGATAAAGAGGAGCACTCTCTATTACATTTTTAGCATATTTATTTTTTTCCATCTTATTATTCATCTTTATTTCCAAAATGAAAACATTTAATATGAGTATATAAGGCAGGAAACGAAGCATATTTCTTTTCCATACATAATGGGCATTAAATTGTTTTTTCTTCTTTTAATTAATTCACACTTCTCCTTTTAGTTTTTTTAGTAGTAAATATGTCTTTTGTGTCCTTGCTCAAATTCTCAGAAGACTCATCAGGATCTGTTTGATTATTTTTATTATCTTTATTTGCGCTGTTTGTTTATTTTACCATTTTATCAATATTAATATGTTGTTGTTTAGAGGCAAATTACTCTGTTAATAATTAATTATACTCTTAATTTAAAAATTATGTCAAACAATAAATAATCATTAATTTATCTATTTATTAAAGCTTACAAACTTTCATTTAGGATCTTTTTATACGAGAAATTAACAACTCTTGCTAAATTGTAATAAAAACCAATATTATTTTTCTATTTTAAGGTGATTAAATTTCCTTGATAAGATAACCCTGATTAATATATTATCTCCCTAATCAAAGTAGCTTTATTTCTACCTAATTCTCTTTAAATATAATTATTTTTTTTATTTTAAGCTTATTTCTATGAAATATTAATTTTTATCAAAAATTTTGGGTGAAAAAGTGATATCAAATTATTTTTGATATTTCAACAAAAAATTAAAAACAATTTTAAAAAATAAATTTTAGGCATAATTATTTTCTATATTTTTTTTATATACATTTCAAAATAACCAAGAAAGAGTTAAATTTGCTTAGAAAATATGTTTTAGATATTTTAAAATTTACATTTAATTGATTATCAAACAATTTAATCATAAAAATGTATTAAGATTAAAGTATATTCCTTTATTCTTTTAGTTTAAAAATTTTATTATTTTTTTTAGAGAGTAATAAACTCTTTATCAGTCTTATTATTAAAAATATTAAGCATTTTTTTTTTGGGATGTTCAAAATAGTTTTTATTTCAGTATTAAATCAACTAGAAATAATTTTTCAAATTTTATCTACTTAAACCTAAATTGTGTGTTTTTAAAAGAATTAAAGTTGAATTTTTATTCTTTCTAATAATAATTAAATTAATGCTTAATTTAAATGAAAAGACATTATCTAGTTTTCAGAAGATATCTTTGTGAAAAAAGGATTATTTTTGATAAGCAAATGTTTATAAAATTTTTAAATCTTAAAGCAAATATATAGATAGATATATGTATATGTATAGTAAGTAGTTTATCACTTAAATCTTATTTTCAGCTTACTAAATGTTGTAGTTAATTTTTAGGACAATAGTATTAGTGTATTAATGTATCATAATCCTACATGTTTTTATATTTTCTATTCAAATTATCTCATTTGTTGCAATTGCATGGCTCGTAAGTGTCTTTTCTAATTACCAATCCACATTCAGGACAAGTATAAACTTTATCTTTGCATCTATTACAGCAGAAAGGAATCAAACCAGGAAGTACTGCAACACAACACCATATAAAACAACAGAGATAAGTACCAGTTCCTGTCTTAAAGGATAGAACTGGAGCATTCTCTTCTTTTTTACAATTAGAGCAATAAGCAGTAACAGGTTAATAATCTTTATGATCGTTATGTCTAGCGGTTTAAACTTCAGGAGCCCTTAGACTATCACTAGGTTATGGGTCAGACATTTATTGAGTTTTTATTTGATTTAGTTAGATATAATTAGTATTCTGATATTATAATTAATTTTTCTTTATAAAAAACTGGTTTTAGACAAATGAAAACAAAATCATATCAAGCTGTTTTTAATATAATAAATTTGATTAAAAACGGATATCAAATAAATGTCTATTGATTAGAATAGTATTCTTTATATTTTCTAATAAATTTATTCACTTCTATAAAAAAATATGAATATTCAATTTACTATTATTTTCTTTAAATATCATAAAATAAAAAAAAAAAGAATCCATTTCATCTACAAAACCTTTAATTACAATTATTTAAATTTTATTAACGTAAAATTGATGAATCTATTTTTAAAATTAAATTTAACAACTAAATATTACTAAGTTTATTAAATTTTTTCTTTTACTTTAAATATTTCAATCAACAAAGCTTGGAAATGTATTAATTTATATGCAATTTTCATTAAATTAATTAAATTAATTTTAAAATAAATTGTTTTTCAAAATTTTATAGAATAGGAAATTATATACTGATAAAATATAAATATTATCTAATATTTATTTTTTTAACTAAAATAAAATTTATATTTATAAAATATTATCCTTAATTTAATAATTTAATTTATCATGCATCAAATATTTACTTTTTATTTCAAAATTATTATCTTATAAATTTATTTATAATTAATGAAATATATTTCAATAATGATTATATTTAAATTTGATTGCTCTAAATTGAATAATTTGTTTCAAATTACTAGATTCAACAAATAAAATAATAATTAAAAAATATTAGAATTTACTATTATTTGTGATGGTGGATTAGACTTTATTAAGAAGTATAGGTTAGTTATTTTAAATTTATTATGAAATCAATAAATTCTAATATAATAATTTTAATAAAATGCTTACAATTTATTGGCAAAATCAATCTATAGTAAACTTATTTATTTTATTATATTATGACATAATTTTTAATAATGTTTGTATAAATATTTGGATGATCTAAATTAAATTATTTATCTCAAATTGCTTGAAAGAAGAAATAAAAATAAAATTTAAAAATATTCAAATTTACTATTATTGGTGGAGGTGAACAACGCTTTATTAAGAAATATAGGTTTGTTTTTAATACATCTACTCAAATTAACATTCAAAATAAAATTTTTTATATAGTTTTTATTGTAACTTAAATTGGTATTGAAGTTTTTTAATCATAGAATATATTAGAATTTGAAGTTATTTATAAGACATAAATGTATAAACTTGGGATTTTATATATATTAAAATAAATAATAGAATTGGATAGAGTTAGATGAAAAGATGAATTTGTATTAGTTATTTGGATAAATTAAGATATATGTGATAGCTATTTCTTTATTTGTTATTCAAAATATGGTTAGCTTGTAATTAATTATTTTAACTAGGAATTGCTTTTCAGTTATTTAGTTATTTGTCAAAAATTTTGGTATGTATTCGCTTACTCAAAAATCTTCTAAAAATTTGAAAACAATATTTCAGTCATCGTTTACTTTGAACTTTTTGATTATTTTTATGCTATTAACCAAGTTCTATATTTTTGAAGATATTTGCTTAGTCTAAGTTGGTTAAGAATCTAATTAGTTTGAAGAAGATTCAGCAGGGTTTTTAAAGTTTTAAGAAGGCAATTAAGGCGGTTTTTTTGCAATTTTTTTGCTTTCTTTTCTTTATTTCCAGTTTAAGGTGACATTGCTTTCATCTACAAATTTTATATTTTCCATTGATTACTAAACATCCTTATCAAGATATAAACAAATTTAGATGTATTTTTTTTTTATATCAATAAATCTTCTGCTTTCAGCCACTTCGAGGTTATCAAAATCATCATTAAATTCAAATCTAATAACATAATGAATAGTATTTTCAGTAAAAGTTTGAATGCCTTTTTTAACAACGTAAAAATCCTTTAGACTGTGTAAATATCTGCCTTCTAGATGTCCTCTGAAGAATATATTTTTATATTCTACATAAATTAAATCTTCGTTTTTATTTATCCTCAATTTTTCTTTTTTGGCTACTATGAGCATAATTAGCCCACTTATGAGCATTAAAAAACTAATAAACATCTTCGTAAAGTATGTCATACCATCAATCTCATCAAGAAAAACGTGCTTATGCATCATTACTAACCCTATTATTGTGATACCAATAACACTAAAAAGAAATCCTAAAGACCACAGTCCAAGTGGAAATCTCTAACAAACTAAAAAAGAAGCTTTATTTAAATCCTTAATAGTCTAAGCTTAAAACTGACGCCAAAAAGTTTGCTTTTCGTTTTTCCCACATTCAAGTTTTTTCTTAGCCATCATAAGCATAAAAACTTTGCCAATTATCATCTTATTTGAATTATTAATTGCTTGCTATTCTATTAAAAAATTTTAGTTGCTTTGCTTTGAATTAAACTTTATGTTTTTTTTAATTACTTAATTATTATCTGAATGTAAAAAGTAAATTTTTAGTGATTTTAATGCTTCCTTCAAAAAATCGAATAGAACATTAAATTTCTTTTGAAAAAAAGAAAATCTGCTTAAATTTCTACAGAAAAATAAGTGATGTGTCATTATTTTATGCAGTAAAAATGATTGTTTGAGACATTTTTATAAATTTTAAACTGTTTTCAAATAAAAATAGGATGTATCTTACTTGATGCAAATTAATTTATAACTTATAGCGCTTTCTATAATAATATATATTAACAAAATAACAAAAATAGGTATTTAATGTTTTAAGATTAAGCTAAATCCTTTATTGTTATGCAGATATTCTTTTACTTAAAAGTGATGATATTAAAAATTAAATATCAATATTCAAAAATTATTTTGATTTAATTACCTATATTTCTATAAAATAATAAATAACTCATTACTATGGAAAATTTATAAAAAAAGGCCTGCCATATACTTTCTGACAATAAACTAAAGTACCATATCTTTTTAATATTACTAATTAGTAAACTTCTTTTAATGATTAATTTACAATAATTAAATTATTGTTATCATATTGCGTATTTCTTATTACAAAAATAAAATTTATTATCATATTTACAATTCATTCGAAATAATAAATAAATAATTTTACAATAAAACACCTTTTTGCTAATGAAATTTATGAGATAGTAAAATTTGATAAGGATTTAGTCAATTTATGAACTTTATTTTTGACAAAAAAATAAAAAATATTTTATTTTAAATACTATTTCAATGAAAATCTCACTTGTTAATTTAGTAATACTATAGTATAACATAAGTACTATTTATAATATTACTATGAATGAAATTTGATTTCAAATAAAAATTAATTTCATTCTTACAATTTATTGACAATAAATTTACAAAAAATTATTTAAAAAATTGATAAAAATTATTTTAATTTTTCATTTGAGAGCATTAAAACCAAGTTATTAAAAAATTTAGATGGGTTTTTTAAGAAATTTAATATTTAACGGGGGAAAATAAGGTCTTGTTTAATTAATCATATTTTTAAAAAATTATTTTATAAAATTCTAATTTTAAATTTATAAAAATTAAAAGAAATATTTTAAATAATTAAGAAAACGTGTATTTTTTATTGGAATAAAGCTTTTAATACCAATTATTTTAGAGCAGAGAGCTTTTTTAAGTAAAATATATTAAAAGTAGCAAAAATATTAATAAGGTATTTTGAAAAGTATTTAATAAGATTTCACATGTTTTGGTTAGTATATTTTAAAGTCTTTTATTGGAAAAAAGATTTTATGAAAGTTATTAGAATTTGAAGGTTGGTATAATAAAAAATATTGTATAAATACTTTCTGATATTATTCATTCGTAAGATATTCTTAATTAATTTTTTAGTTGATTAATTAATTACTATCAAGATACTAATATTAAAAGCAGATTTTAGTGAAATGGACATAGAAAATCAAAGGTCTGACAGAAGTTTGAAGTTAATTTATGGCGAGGAAGTTTATAATAAAATTATCAAATCAAATGTTCTGATTGGAGGAGCAGGTGGCGTTGGATGTGAAATAATTAAATCTTTAAGTAAAACAGGGTTTAGGAAGTTTACATTAATCGATTTAGATACAATTGAGCTAACTAATTTAAATAGATAATTCTATTTCAGAAAGCATCATGTAGGAAAAGCTAAATCAGCATGTGCAAAAGAAGGAGTATTATTAATCGAACCAGATATTTTATAAGTTGATGCTATATTAGGAAATATTTATGATCCAAAGTTCGATGACCTATTTTATAAATAATTTGATATTGCATTTTGTGCTTTCGATAATTAAGGAGCTAGAAGACACTTTGGAAAGATGTGCACTGTTAATAACATTCCTATGGTAGAAGCTGGAACTTCAGCTTATAATGGTAATCATTTTTATCAATAAATAAATGAAAATATTTATTGTTTAACATCATATTCAATATCTATTTTAACTCTAAAGAATTCATAGATAGATATTTACAAATAAATTCAATTTGGCATAAAATATATTTTTATTACTTAGAAATTTCAATCCAATAAAAATTTAAACATGTTATAAAATCTATTCGAAAAGGTCAGACATAGACTAGAATAAAAGATTTGTTTGAATGCAGAAATTGCATTCCAGAATTAAAATAGTAAACTACTTTTAATGTTTGCTCAATTAGAACTCGTCCCTCTGAACCTATTCACTGCATAGTTTGGGCTTCAAATATGTTTAATTTAATATTTGGGAAACAAGATGATTAAAATCTGTTGGAAAATTATATTTAAGATATTTTCAAGGAAGGAATCAAGAATATTTAAGATCCAAGACAAAAAGCTCTTCAATTATTTAACAAGATTTTTAATGAAGATATTTAAAATTGTGATGAAAAAGAAAGATTCCCTATTTCTTATGAGCAATCATTATTAATTAACAATACAGAGGATGCAGTATACTTTGATGAAAGAAATAATCGCAAATTGTTAGAAGACGAAAAAATTTTTACAGTTAAGGAATATGCACAGAAATTTATTTAATCATTTTTAGATGTATTTCACCATAGAAAAGAAGTTTTGGGCGAATTAAAATTTGATAAAGATGACTAATTAGCTTTAAAATTTGTTGCTGCTATTACTAATTTGCGTACATACAATTTCATTAATAAGAATAATGAAAAGAATAAGCTAAAATATCTCTCAGAGCACACAATAAAATAGATGGCTGGGAATATTATCCCTGCGATAGGTAATTATTTTTAAATATAATTAAGTAAATTAAGTTTTAATTAAAAAATAGCATCCACAAACGCTATTGTTTCTGCTATTTAGGTAAATGAAGCTATTAAAATAATGAAAGGTTATGTCCAAACAAAGCCTTAATTGTTCAATGAATATTTAGTTTAGAATGGTGATAACAATAAAATAAGTCCTGCATCATTATCTGTAAATTACATTTATTTTAAAAAAGGTAGTTTTAAACTATTAATCTAATTTTATTTGAAAGCTTCCATAATTGTCTTGTCCTGTTTGTTCTCCAGCTAATTGCTACATCAACATTAAAGCTAATTGCAATCAAATAACCTTTGGATAGCTTAAATAAGTATTTGAAGAATAGTACTTAGCTTATAATTAAATTATCAAAATTGATGATAAAGTATATTATGACCCTAATTAAACTAGTTTAAGAAAGGTATTTGAAAACTTGCTACTAAAGAAAGTTAGCGAGCTACCAAACTATAATTCAGTCTATACTAAATTTAAATTATTTAGTATTGACAATTAGATAACTTGGGAGTTCAATTTAACACATGATAGCTCATTACAAGGATAGTAAGTAGTTTGCGATCAAAATAGTGATCCTGTTAAAATAAAGCAATAGTAGATTCAGTATATCAAATAAAAGCATGAACAGAATTCTAAAGAAAAAATAGATATTTTTAAAAGATATAAATATATTTGAATCCATTTCTAAAATACTAAAAAATTAATTGTTTTCAAAGTTTTCAATTAATAAATTGTTAGAAATTAAATATTTTTATTTGTTATCAATCAATAAAATTCTCTTAATTAATCTAAATTATAAATAAAATAATTTGTTTGATATTTTTTTGCATTAATGAAATTGAATTAAAGTTTTTAATAAAAAGAATTTATTTGATTTTTGATTTTATTATTTATCATTATTCTTTCTAATAAAATTTGTGAGATTAGTAATATTTTCATATTTTTTTAATATTATTTTTAACCAAAAGAAATGTAAGTAAATTTCTAATTTTATCCATCTGAAAATTTTAGAAGATATTTTATTATTAAGTAAAATATAGGAGAATTATTAATTTATTTTTTTAGCACACCTATTAACAATTGTAGAAAGCTAAATAAACATTAAATATATATATTTAAAAAAAATATTTTTAGCGAATTTTGTATTATAACTAATTTAATTTTTGAAATTTACAGATAGATTTTAGGAATTAAAATTTAAAACTAATAAGTCATAAAATAATTAAATTTGTGTAACTGAAAGCTAGAAATTAGGTTTTGAAAATAAATGATGAAAGTTTATAGAATTATTAATTTAAGATGAGTACAAATTTACGAATTTATTTATTTATTGTTTGCAATTATATTTGGATTTATTTATAAACATAATTAGAATAGTAAATATGAAACTAATTTCTGTAGTAAAGCAGAAATTTAATTATTTATTTATTTTTTGTTTGTTTATAGTATAAATATTTATTTATTTATTTAATAGTTTTGTTTATTATTTATTATTGTTTTTAGTTACTATTTTTATCTTAGTTAATTAAGATTATTTTAAAATTTAATTTAGATTATTACAATTAGGAAAATGCTATTTTTTTTTTTTCAATAAGTGTAAATTTCTTAGCTAGATGCATCATAGAAAATCTTTTCATCGTCTTGCAATTCAATGATGGCTCTGTCTAAAATAGATACACTGGTAATAATCTTAGAAAAGTCTGAATTATTTTAAATATGCTTCCATAATTAGTTTTTGGTTACACTTGTACCTGAAGCAAGCTTAGAAATTATTTTGAATATTGTCTTTTTCTATTCATCAGTGATTTGAATAGAAGCAATTACTTATTAGTTGAAAGCCTTATCAAAATCATCATCGTCATCGATTTTAATTTTTTTCATTTATTTTTTTAATTCTTTCTTTTCTTATCTTTCCTTTAAGGGAGTTACAGATTTTTATTATTACTATTATTCAGCAGCAAGAGCTTTAGAAGCACTTCTGCTTTCTCTTTTGTTTTCAGTTGCTGGGACTGGAGTTTGAACAACAGCCTTAGTCTACTTTTTAGCTGATTTTGCTTAGTTTTCATTTTTATTGTTTTGGTTTTGTCTTCTATCATCTTCATCATAATATTCTTATTCAGGTATAATTGCATCTTCTTTGTTGAAAAGAGCATAATTAAGAAGAGAAACAGCAAGCCTGCAATCATCAATTTCAATATTTTTAGATAAACGTAGTTTGGCAGATGCAGTTGCTAATCTGATAACTGTTTCAAGAGTTCTTGTTGTTACTGGAAGAACCTTTACACCACCATTAGTTTTAGAATCTTCGAAGTTCTTTTATCTCAACAAATTGTAATACTAGCTAATATAATCTATAGATACGTCAGATAACTTTGGTGAATTAAATGTTTTTTTGGCATAAGCAATATATTTTTTTAAGAAATTTTGGTTTAATATTTCTTTCTTTCTGTCACCATGTAAAACTTTATTGAATTTTTCAAAGATAGCTTTATTTTCATTAGCTTCTCCATCTATGGTGGGTTCAATGATGTAATCATCATTTTCATCACCTTAGAATTGGGAGAGCTAGTTAGTAATTTCATAGTTATCTGGACGATAACGATGGTTACGAGTGACACGTTCAGCAATAAGACGATCAATATCGGGATCCTTTTCGTCAAGAACAATGAATAACAAATCAAAACGAGAAAGAAGGGAATCAGGTAAACCGATATTCTTAGTAGGAGTCTAATCTCTGTGATATTCTCCATAAATTGGATTTGCAGCAGCAAGGACAGCACAACGAGCATTTAAACTGCAGTGGATACCTGCTTTTGCAATAGTAACTGTTTATTATTCCATAACTTCGTGAATAGCAACTCTATCTTCTTCACTCATCTTATCAAATTCATCAATACAAACAACACCCTTATCAGCTAATACCATTGCACCAGCTTCTAAATGTCTTTCACCTTGTTATTATAAAATTTTTTTATTAATAAAAATTCAACTTTTAAATCAAAAATGCATTTTAAATTGTTTCTTTAAAAGATTTGCTATTTTCTTTTTTTAATTTAGTTTCTTAGTACAAAAATATAAGTTAAATTTTTTACCTGTTTCTCTATCAGTTTTAACAGCAGCAGTAAGACCAACGCCTGATGAACCACGACCAGTAGTATTTAAAGCTAATGGAGCAGTAGCAAGCATATAACGAAGAACTTGAGATTTAGCAGTTGAGGGGTCACCAATCATCATGATATTTATATCACCTCTTAAGTGAGTACCAGTTCCAACAACCTTTTCAGTACCACCAAGTAATTGGAGCAATAATGCTTTTTTGATTTGTTGGTGTCCATAAATGGAAGGGGCTATAGAGTTAACAAAAACATCAACAAGATCCTTTCTCTTTGAGATTTTCTTAATATGTTAAAGATCTTCAGTAGTTAATTCAACATCTTCTTTTTCTTATGAAAGTTATCCAATGCTTGTACAAACTAAAACACTTCTCATAATACCAGTGGATCTAGTTTATTCGCTTTTAATGCATTTATAAACACCATAAGCTCTAATTCTATCACCGGGCTTAACTGATCCAACTAAATCTTCTTCAAGGACAATATCTATACTACGAGGTAATAAACCCTTTTTATTTTTAATAAATGTTAAGAATATTCAAATAATAAATTTGAAGCAATATCTTAAATTTAAATTCAAACTCAAAAGTAATTAATATTTTACATTAGGGGCATTTTCAGGAAGTTCCTAAACAATAATAGTCTAGAAGTCTTTGAATTTAGAATAGCCATATTCGAAGACTAGGTTGTGTTGCTCATGCTTTGTGGGAATTGAATTATTTGGGTTAAGAGATGTTGTGGCTCCTAAGTCATAAACATCTTCATAATCTTTAATAGGACCACCAAGTAATGTTTCATCACAATAATGAACACTTCTAATTAACTTTGATCTATTGACTGACATTCTAGTTACAATACCATCGATGCATACCAATTTATTTACAAGTGAACAGTTCAAACCTCTAGGAGTAACATGGTTTCTACCCATATTTCCACTAAAAGCAATTTGATAAACCTTAACTTTTTCGGTGATATCTTAAGTCTTTTTCCTATTATGAACATAAAAAGTTAGAAATTTAGATTATATCAAAGCAGCAGAAAACAAAATAATGTATTTTTAATCTATTGAAGTATAAATTATGTTTAAAAGAAATAAATCATTATGGATAATTAAAAATATTACTTTTTGCCAAATCCATCGTGGTCAATACCATCAATAATTTTATTGAGAGTACCTCTAAGGGCAGAAATAGCCTTTTAAGGTTAAGTAATAATATCATCAGCTATTTAAGGGTTGTAGTTTTGACGAATATCATCTAAATCAATCACTAAACGTGTCTCATTGTTAGTTAACATTCTATTTATGGCATCTGTATTACTGGCGTTTGCTAAATATTGCCCAAAGAAGTTCTGGTGATCTTACCAGCGAGTGTCAATTTGATTGGCGTTTTCTATTTCCATTTTTCTTTTACAATTTATATCTTGCTATTGATTTTATAAGTCTTTAATAAGATATTTCTTTGTTTTTTCTTTTAAAATCTTTAATTTTTTAATTAATTTATTGTCTATATATTATCTTTTTTTTTTTTTGATATGTTGTGCTTCGTAACATACATATCTTTTTTAATTAAACACAATCATTCTCCTTAATTTTATTATTGATAACTTACTATTTATTTTGGAGGCAAATGCGAGACATGCGGCGGGTTTTTAACTAAATATTCTATATATTTGGAGGTAATTTATCAAAATTCAAATTATTTGAGGAAATATTAAATTTTTGAATTTGCCCTAAATTGTTGCTAAATCCTACTTGTTCTATTCATCTTAATTAACGATAATTTTAATTTCAATTTAAATATCTTTTAACCATTTTTTATTTGGTTAACGCATTATTTAACCTAGCAAAACATAAATTTAAATTATTATTTTAAATTTATTTTTCCTAAGATATTTTAAGCTAATTTTAATGCTTATTTAAAAAATAAATTAAAATACTAATAAATATCGAAGCACAAATTAGTGTATGATTAATTGCCAATTTAATTTAATAAAACAAATATATTTTAAAAATGAAATAAATAATATATTTTTTGTTTGTTTATTTGATATATTTGTAGATTGTATCTTTTTTTGATGAACCTTTTTAAATCAAATCAAAAAAAACTTTTAATTGATTTATTTAATCTTTTTTAAATTTAGAGATTCTTAAGTTAATAATTATTTAATACTGAGATAATGAGTAAATAAAATTAATCATAAGATGAAATTTTGAGAACTTAGGCAGATGAGAGAATTGAGGAGTTTGTAAATGTACTAAAAGAAATGACTCAAAACTAGTCAAATGTAGCTAGTAAGATTATAAGCATTTGTGAGCAGCTTTATTTTTTGGAGAAGTTTTTTTAAAAAATAAAATAATAAAAAAATGATGATAATTCTTAATCTAATTATACATTATATTAGAATTCTATGATGCAAGAGAGTAAAACAAATGAAAAAATAATAAAAGATTGCAAAAATTTGTTTGAACTCAAACTTGATTTTAGTTTATCTGATATAACTAACAGCTCTTGTGAGGGCTTAGGGATTGCTCTTACTTATTTTAATAAACTTAAATCTTTGTAGTTACATCTTGAAGAATGCAAGATTAAAGATTTAGGAATAATTGGTATAGCTAAAGGAATCTCATATTGTTAAAATATATCTTAAATTTATTTGAATTTTTGCAAAAATGATATTGGTTAAGTGGGTGCTATAGGCTTTTGCTAGGAGATATAATAATGCAAGAAGCTTATAAAATTATAAATAGATTTTAACTAAAATTCTATTGGTGAAGAAGGTGGATTACAGCTAGGTGCTTGCTTATCTAACTTTAATAATTTAATGATTTTGAATCTTGAATTAAGCAATAACAACGTAGGTGATTTAGGTGCAGAAGGATTAGGGGAAGGAATTTAAAGTTTACAATAACTTCTGCTTTTAGAATTAAACTTAAAAAATAACTAAATAGGAAATAACGGAGCATTTTGTATTGGTAAAGGATTAGAAAGCACATCTTCAAAAATATAAAAATTATTACTCAATTTAAGATAAAATTCTATTTAAGATTAAGGAGCTGTTCAAATTGGAAAGGGGATTTCAAACAGAAATAATATTATATCATGTACTGTTGATTTTAGCTATAATCAAATAGGAGATGAAGGAGCTATCTCTACTATCCAAATTCTGGAGAAAAGTAAAAACATTTAATTCTTTCAATTAGGATTAACAGCCAATTAAATTGGAGATAAAGCAGCTATTGAAATTGGTAAAAGCTTATCTAATTCAGCAGCTCTAAAGCATCTAGATTTAGATTTTGAAGGAAACAATATCTGCAACGAAGGATGTAAATAAATTGGAATAGGATTATCTCATTGCATTTCAATTTAAAGTTTAAAGTTAAGCTTTTAATCTAATTAAATTGAAGATGTAGGAGTTTCTGGTTTCGGATTAGGAATTTCCACAAGAAATATGCTTTAAACTGTTTACATTGATTTTTCTAATAATAGAATAACTTCTCAATCTTTGAGTGATTTAAAATTTAACAATTGCACATAGCTTGTAAGTCTTACTATTAATATAGAATAAAACTAGATAGATAATTTAGAATCCTTTGTAATTAATATAGAAAATTGTGAGTATTTATAAAATCTAAGTATTTTCTTCCAAAATAATTTGATAAATAACATAGGACTGTAAATGCTAGGAGAGTGTCTTTCTAATTTCTAAGATCTTTAACAGTTATTAATATCTTTAGAAAACAATTAAATAGAAGATTAGTATTTAGATGGTTTAGAAATCGGCTTAAAGAGTCTTTCAAGTGTTAAAGAATTATCTTTAGGCTTATCTTTTAATAAATGTGGAGATCAAATCTGCAATTCCTTAGCTAATGGAATCAAGAATTTGAAGTAATTAAACAAAATTTAGATAAAAATGAATTAAAATTAAATATCAGATAGTGGTTTTAGCTAAATAATTAGTGCTATTTCAAACTGTGAGGATTTGGAATCAGTTTTATTAGATTTTAATAAAAATGACATCGGAAATAAAGGAATAGAGTTATTTTCTTTTTATATTTCAAAATGTTAAAGGATAACTAGTTTAGTTGTTTCTTTATCTAATAACAAGATCAGTGATGATGGTGTAATAAATTTTGCAAATTACCTACATTTATGCACAAATTTAGTTAGCATTTCGCTAAATTTCACTAATAATAAAATTGGTAATTTAGGAGGGTCTAACCTTATTATGCAAATTTCAAAATGTGAAAACATCAAAGAAATAGATTTATTTTTGGAAAATAATTAAATTAGCAATATTGAAATTGGATATTTATATTTAAATATAAGTGACCCAAGATCAATATCAGTTGATATAGCATCAGAAGAGAACTGGAAATATTGGATATAAAAGTCAAATCATTCACTCTTTAATTTTATAGCCTTTAATAAACTATTTAGCTAAATACTCCTTAATACTTGCTAGCAATCATATCTAGATTTAATTAATTAGTGATAGCAAAGCTATTATCTAAATGTAAAACTGAAAATAATTCTTAGAATTTATTTAAAATTTTATTGAATTTAAAAGGAGAAAAAAATAAAAAAACAGAATGTATTAAATAAAATTATTTAAAAATATCAAAATAAAATAGTTATTTTAAAAATTAAAATTATTAAAGATAATTAATTTAAGATAATAAATAAATGTTTTGTTCATCTTTTAAATTTTAAAATATTTTCTACAATAAAATCAGCTGTTAAGCTTTTATATAATATCTTCTTTGACAAATTAATATGTATTTATTTCTTTTCTTCTTTAATCAATAAATTCTCTTGATTCATGCTATTTCTAATTGAAGTCTTACAGTAGCTGTTTTTACTATTTCATTCTTAATATTTTTAGTTAAACTTAGTTGTATATTTAAGATTCTTTCATCTTCTCATTTATTTTGCTAATAATTTTATTAATTTTAAATAAGTTAAAATAAATCATTTTAAAGTTACCTTTTTATTTATTTGCTTTCATTTTGAATCTTTTAGCATTCTTCTAAAATGTAGTTTATATTGTCTTTGAACTTTTAGTTATCTTTTTCTATAATATTGTCTGGTAGGGTTTGAAGTTTTTGACTTAAAAAAGAGCCATCAGTGTAGAGCCTTTTATGTTAATTAAACTAATGTGGACTTGTTTTTTATACTAACCTTTCAGAGTTTTTTTTGCTTAATTCCAATTTTTCCCTTTATAATTTTAAACCTTTTAGAATGAATGAATAAATCAATAAACAATATTACATATTTGCAGATGAGTTGTAAATGGAGTTGGTCCTACTATTTTTAAGACTCTAAAAAAATGGTGAAGACTTTGTTGATTACTCTAAAGAATTGTTTCTAGAAGTTTCAAATCCTTTTTTTTTAATGGGTATTTGTTTTTCATCATTATTTCTTGTTGATTGAGAGCCATTTAAAAATTTCATCTCCGATGATTTAAAAAAATTATTATTGTTTAATTACAAATTAAATTCTTTCATCTTTTTTTTATTCTGCTTTGGTTAATTAAAATATTAAGCAGTTATTTGTAAATTTCGTTCAGGTTTTACTTCTAATTGGTTAATATGTGTGAAATTTTAATCATCATATATAAGGTTTTCTTATGTATTTTGTAAGTCTTCATTTTATTCTTAAGCTTAATACTTTTTGTTTAAAAATTTATTTATTGTTGTAATTTAATTCATTCTTGGGCTTTCCTCAACTTTTTAACAATTCTAAAATTAGGTTTATTATTTTTTGTCTTATAAAATTCCAATTTAATTATTTGGTTCATCAACAACTATAGATTCCTAATGCTTAAACTTAGACTAAGGCTTATTATTTTAAATGCAAAAAGAGTCTGCAATTTACCTTTGAGTTTACAACTGATTTTCATAGTTCACTTGAGTTTGTATGTAATTTTTAAGCAAATCATCTTATTTTAATGATATTTTCTTTCTGCTGAATACTCCCTGAAATCTAGAGTAATCTTCTTAAGGATCAGCAAGAGATTTAAAATATTAATCTAGTTTATTAACGCTATCTTTGACTGTTTGATATTTTTTTTCAGTCTTAATTCTATTTTCTATTTAATCCAACTAAGAAGTTTTGAGTATTTTTAAATAGTAAGGCTCACTCCATAGTTAATTTGTGTACATTAGCCCTCTTTTATTCTATTTTTTCTTTACATGTTAAGTTTATCCTGAAATAGCCTTCTAGCAACAGTCTAAATCATTCTATTATTTTTATTAATTGTTTTAATGAAATGCTTGGTATGTCATTTTTCTTTCTTACATTTGAGGCTGCAATCTAAGTAGCTAAACTTCTTTAAACATATACCCATAATAACGCAGTATTTCTTACTTTTTGTGATACTTAATGTAATTTTAGTTAGAATTAATCTGTTACTAATTTTTTTTTAATGGGCTTTATGTTTATTGTTGCAATTAGCTATTAATTTGTCTATATAGATTAGATTTTCTAGGACTATTTTACAGAGAGCTAAATTGGCGGCTTTGAGTTTTGAGTTAAGTTTATTAATTTTAGGGCTAATCACATTCTCTAGTTAAATTGTTATTAATAGTAGAAGTAATTGGAAAAAAGCTTTCTTTAGAAATTTCTTCTTAAGCTAGAGCTTGCTATTCTTTTTAGAAGTCATCAAATTCTTGCAAGGTCATGCTCGAGCTTAGCTAACCTTTATTTTGAGATAAGCTCATTCTTTATATTGTCGGCTAATATATGTTGTGAATAGACTCTTGTATAATATTATTTTACTAATCAAAAGTTGCATCAGCAGCAGCAGTAACAAAGCATGCTTTTAACTCAAAACTATCATGTCTTTTGCTAATATTTGATAGTATACTTTTTCTTGGTGTTGGTATAATATCATTCTAATTATTAGCTGAACTGTTACTGTGTAAAGATTTTCTATGAATTGAAAATTTTCTATCAGACATAATGTAGGCTAAAGTATATATAATATAGAATATAGCTTTTAATTAATCAAGGCATTTAAATTTTAATAGAATTTAACAACAAAGAATGCAATTAATAGATAATAAAACTCTATTTTTTTATTTTTTAAATATATTAAAAAGCTTATTTTAAAAATTACCCTTTTAAATTAATTTTAAATTGTCATTGAAAAAAAATCTACAAATTATTCTTTTTCTATAGGCCTAAAATAATTTTAAAACCCAAAAATGAGTGAAAAAAGTAATAATTTTATCAATAACTTAGTAAATTAAATAGTACAATTTATTTATTTTAATGAGATAAGAAAATAAAAAATTTATTTACCATTAAATCAATTTTTTACATTCTTTTTAATATTTAATATTGATTTTAAACAAATTAGTTTAATTAATATTTTAGGTTTATAAAAATATATATTCGTTTAATAATAATAAATTTTATTTTTAACAGGTTCGTCTTCATTAAGAAACGTTTTTGTATTTTGATAGGTTTTAAGATTTTTAGTTTCTTATGGATTGATACTGCCTTCGTTCTTTGAATATTAATAACTTCATATTAAAGTTATACAAAAACAAATGTGAAAATTGTTTTTAAATAAACTTTTTTTAAACAAAATTAAAAACTTAAAAATGATAATTTATTAATACTTAAATTTATATTTAAAATAAATAAGAAAATATTATAAATAAATGATCAATTTTAAAAATGGAAATACTACACAATTATGCTCAAAATCATTTAAGATTAATGTGAATAATATTAAATCATTTATACTTATATAGTTTTTTTGAGGCTCAAAGAGTTAGAGTTATTAAAATAGTTAACAAAATTGTATTCAAAGTATCTAAAAAATAACTACTTTAACTTTAGATTACATTCCAATTAAATGTTAATTATTTCAAACATGATCCATTAACAGGTTATGATCCATCTGTACACTCATAGCAAACTTTAATACTTCCTACCATCTAACACCTACTACAATTAGTTTAACAGCTATAGCATTATTAGTATGTAATACGATTTATTGAGTAGGTCATTAGTGTATATCCTTTTAAACATTCTTAGCACTAATTTTGATTACTGCATATTTTGCAATTTACAAGTGTGCACCTTTAGCAATTACCTTGGCTGTCAGGATAATACATGTTTGTTCCTTAATAATCGCTAACGCAATTAACACATTTTAGATAGTTTGGAGACTAGTTTATAGTTGTGCATGCTTAATCACAGTTTTAAGGATTTTGAACACATTAATTTTTATTTAAGTCATAAAAATATCCTTTTTTACATTTATCACAAGTATTGGCTGCAGAACAATTTAAACAATTGTTAATACATTAAACACAGTTATTGCTTTAATCTAAATAAAATGATTATTTGCAAATTTTGCATATGTTAAATGTGTCTTATTAGCAGCAATTAGGAACTCCATTAGATTAACAGCGGATACATTCATAGTTTGAAAGAAAATAATCATTTTTACATTATTAACAAGTGTAAATATCAACACATTTCTAACAGGAATCTCCACAAGTTAGACATTATCTACTACCTTAGTCTAAATAATATCCTGAAGCACATGAAATGATATGTACATAATTTGTTTATTAATTGGAATCACAAGTAGCTACTGATTTACCAAAAACTTCTTTGCAAGATTGGCATTATTTTAATGAATTAAGATAGAATCCATCCAAGCAAACTAAGCATACATCATTATTACATTTTCTACAGTTATTTAGTGTATATTTGCACAGAGGTAAAATACCATCAGAATCTATTTACTATGAATAATAAAGGCATAAATCTTATTAGTTTTAAGCAGCGAAAATCTAAGTTGCTGCTAAAATTATAGATAAAATAATCATTAGTCAATTTTATTATTTAATTAATTAACTAATAATGATTGAAATAAACAAAATATATCATTTATAATTATATAATTTTGGTGAGATTTATAAAATTTGGAGACTATATTTTTTTAATAAATACATGGATAATAATTATTATTTTTTCTCTCGCTTATTTATCTAAAGATTTATTACCAAATACATCTTATTAAAAATAATCTTAAATGATAAAATTAAGTTTAGGAGTATTTACTAAGCATTTTATTTACATTTTTAAAAAAATATATTTTGGCAACTAAAATAAGTATTATATTGATGGAAATTTATTTTTTTAAATCAATTTGAATTTCTTTAAACATTTTAAAAAGTAAAACAAATTAGAATTATATATATATATAATCTAAATAATTTCATCTACTTCAATTTATTTAATCATTTTTAGGTAAATTTTATATTAATTCTGAGTTATTTCAGCTTAATTTTCTACACTTTTATTTTTTATAAATATATTTTAAAGATATCGTTTTTGATAAATAAAATAAGATATTGAATATAATTTCATTGTTTCCAGTAATTGTTTATATTTGTATTATTAATTATTGATAAGAATATAAAAATGTTTAATATTTATATTAAAATTTTATAAATACAAATTTACCTAATTGAATGTTATGAAGTTTAGATAAGTTAAAAAAATATAATTTCTTTCAAAAAAATTTAGATTCTACTTAGGATTTATTAATTGTATGAAGTTTGAATTAAGTTGATAAAAATCTTACAATTATTTTTTTATCAAAAAATAAGATATTTATTGATCAGAAATTAAAATATCTATTAAAGAAAAAAATTTGAGACCTATTTCAATTAAAAAGTAATAGTCATTACATAATCAACTATTTAATATAAGTAAAAAATAATAATTTATCATGAAAGACAGAAACAGAAAGAAAGCAGTTATTTAGTTTCTTAATAAACACTCTATATTAAATGAGTATCTCATCTTAGAAATTAAAAATATATATAACAATTTATAATAAAATATTGATAATTCTAACTGTAAGTAAGTTAACCTACTTGCTAAAAAGTTCAACTTTATTTAATTTTTTGGGTTTATTTTTCTGATTTTTAAGTCTTTTCATTTAAAAGATATAAGGAAATTCTCTTGCTTATACTTATGCAGTTAATTAAAGGCACAAAGATCCAAAAGCCATTAGGAATAATGTATAAGAAAATAAACTCAATATAGTTCTTAATAGGCAAGCAATGTGGTAATCCATACTAAAAGTAAAGAACAGTTTTCCAAAAAGTGAAAGCATTAACAAGGATAGCTAAGAAAGTACCGCCAAGTTATGTTTTTTGACATTTTGAGAAAAGTAGACATAGAGCAACCATGTTTATAAAACATTCATAAAGATTGAGAATAGACTAGTTAAAAACAAATTAATCATTTAAGTCTGAATAGAGCTTATCAATCTCAATGTATAGTGCATATGGTTTCCAAAATGTGTGAAGATCTCCTCCTGGGAATGTGCGTGGTCTTAAAAGGACAAACGAAGCATCCCATATACATATAAATGTAGACAATAAAAGCCAAAGCTTTGTGAAAGTTGGAACAAAATTTAAATTTGCCATTTTCTTCTAATTTTTGTTATTTTCTTATTTTATTTAATATTTTATTAAGAATTTTTTTATATCTCTAAGAAACTATGCTTGAATCTTTTCAATATTCAATTTTGTTTTAAACAAATAATTTAGATATCTTCTAATAATATTATTTATTTTATGATTACAACAAAATTAAAAGTATAACCTTTGATAGTGTCCACTAATTTTCAATTTATTTATTAATCTTAATAATATTATTTTGAACATATCTTTTTTAATTACCTCAAATTTATTAGTAACTAATTTATGTAAACGTGAATAATCTTCATCTCATTTTTATTAATAAATTAGTTATTTAGCAGTACAAGGATCAAAGCAAAGCTAAGTAAGAAAGAATATTCAAGAATTTATTAAGAGTATTTTAATTAAAATATTTAATTTTCTAATAAACATTTTCATATTTATTTTTAGAATTACTTGGCTTTTATATTTTACCTCTAAAAGTTACTTAAAGCTTTTTTCTTCAATTTCACATATATATTTCGAATAATCTTCGCAGTTTATAAAAGAATTTTAATAATATTATTAGACAAAGAGTAATCTAAATCGAATTTGATTTTTATGAAAAAAATTAATTACTTTAAAATTTTAAGAATTTCTATAATATACTAAGTCTACTCATAAGGGTGTAATCTATAGTAGTATAAAATTTTAATGTTTTGATCAATCAATAGATATTATTTAAATTTTTTAATGTTGGAATAACTTATCAAAAGATTAATAGCTAATATTTAATGGTTGTAAAAAAATATTTACTTTTTATAGATTTTTTTTTTTTTCATGGTTAAAATTTAGTTTTTTATTATTTTTAGTGTCTAATATTATTACCCTTTTTTGGATATTGTATTTACTTTAATTTTGCATTATTTCTGAAGATGAGTTTCTAGTTATTAAATCTTAATTTTATGCTAATAAATATATAGGTAACCAATATTTATCAATAATCTTTTAATACATTTTGAAATGGTTATAATTTGATAAAAGTATGTTAAAAAATAAAGTTATAGTTTAATTTATTTTACTAAAATGTTTTAAATTTTTACAAAAAATCAATATATTAAAATTATTTTTATCCTAGTTCATTGAAAAAAAATAAGAAACAAAAGTCAGAAGTGTTAACAATATTCTTTCAAATTACTATTAAAGCATTCTAGAAATACAGATGTTATTTATATATAAGAAATACATACATTTAAAATTACAGCATTCATATAATACTATTTATTAATATTGTTAATATTATTCCAACAAATGTAGTTAATATTTATCCATATTATTATTAAATAACATTCCATTAAAAAGTTAACTACTACAAGCATTAGCCATTAATAGGTTAGCTTCCATCAGCACATTAGTAGCAAACCTTTATGTTTCCTTGCATTTAGCATCTGCTACAGTTTGTTTAACATTAATAACATTGTTAATATTAATTACCATTTAATGTATATGACATTAAAGTATATCCTTAAATACATTGCTGGCATTAATATTGATTACTACAAATACTACAATTCTGTAATGAGCAAATTGAACATTACCCACTTTTATTTGGATAAAACATACTATTATGAGCCAAATCGCTATTGCAATTAACACATTTGAGTTGGTTTTGAGCTTAATTTATAGTAATACATGCCTGCTAACAGTTTAAAGGATTTAGTACACATTAATTTTGACTACCATCATAAAAATACCCATCTTTACATTAATCGCAAGTGTTTTAATTCTAACAACTTAAGCAGTTTTGAATACATTATAAACACTAATTATTCGAATCCAAATAATAGGCTTAAATACAAGTTATACAGTTGTTAGATAAATCTTAATAGCAACAGCCTTAAATACTATTATTGGCTGAACATGGGACACATTAATACTAATTTTAAAAGTAGCCATTTTAGCATTAGTTGCAAGTATAACTATCTAAACACTACAAACAGAAACTTCCGCAGGGAGAGCACTATTAAGTAGTAGTATTCAAGTAATAACCTGAAATGCATGAAGTAATTCTGACAATTTTTGAGGTTTTATTAAAAAAACAAGTTGCCACTGTTTATCCAAATACATCACTGCAAGATTGGCATTAATTCATTGAATTAGAATAAAATCCATCTAAGCATTAAACGCAAATTCCACTATTACACAACCTACAACCATTTATTGTATACTTGCAAAGAGGACCTATCCCATTCGTATCAATTTAATCTGTATATGCATTACAATAGTTATAGACTCCCTATGCATATAAGACTTAAAATTAAAATAAAAGTATGAAAAATGTAATAACCATTATTTATTTTTGATCAATATTTTAATTATAAAAATATATATTAAAATTAGTTGAGTTATTTGTATTACTTCAGTATAATTAGTATATGAAATCGAATTTTAAATTCAGGTTAAAAATAGATAGATTAAATAATTATAGAATAGATCCATTTGACTATTTGAAGATGATTTTGTAAAAATTTTTAAATAATTTCTAAATTTTAAATAAGTAATGTATTCTTCTATAAAATGTTTTAAATATAATATTTAAATTAAAAATTAAGTTATTAATCAAATTTTTTAATTTAACTTTTTTAAAATGTTTGATTTAAATAAAATTTTAGTGATTTTAAAAAATATTAAACCACTTTTTAAACAAAAAGAATGATCAATTAAAATGAATTTTATTTTTAAAAAAAAATATTTTTTCAAATATTTAAATACTTTATATTAATTATCAACACAAACATAAAAAATAAATATTAAAAATAATTTGGATTGAACGAATGTAGATATTATATAAACTTATTAAAAACAATCTGAAGTATTTCCATTATTAAAACTTAATTCAAGCTCATTTTTAACTTTCAGTTTTCTCCATTTGTATTACAGTTCCTATATCAGATTAACTTTCTCTTTTTAGTAAATATGTTTTATAGGGAAGAACTTTTTTTCTTTTATAAAATAAGTATCCTACAATTACTAAACCTATCAATAAGACAAAGCATACAACAAGTAACCCAATTAAAATTGCTTAGTTATTCGCTTCTTAAGTTATATAAACAGCTATTTATTTATACATAATTTA
>JH719948.1:151986-162171 GCA_000231845.2 Tetrahymena malaccensis 436 | reverse complement strand
ACATCCTTAGAAACACTATTAACAAGAACCATTTATAAAGCTCTATCCATTTTCACAATTTTGCTAAGCAACTAAAATAGTTTTTTTCTTGCATTGACCAAATACTAGCTCATAACCATCATCACACTCAAAACAATTATATTTACTGTTATCAACACATTTTTTACAATTTTTTGGACAGTCTTGACAGTATTCGTCTTAATTTTCTTTACACATTTTGCATTGACCATTATATCCTAAAGAAAATAATGCTTGGCATACAGTGCATTCTTCGCTAGAGTAACAAAAACCACAGTTACTTCCACATTTTTAACAAGAATTTTTGTAAGCAACCTAATTAAACCCACAGTTATCTATACATTTTTAATTATTGCTGAAATAAAAATCATAGCATTTCAAGCATATGGTATTATCTTTGCATTGCTTACACCCAAAGGAGCACTTCAAACAAGTATTTGGATTATTTACATCTTTATAATAGCCTTCCCCACAATCTTTAGAACAAAAAAAGCCCATTTTTGAAGTGCTGCATTAGGTAACACAAGAAACTCCATCAAATAATTCATTTTCTTCACAATATTCAAACTTAATTTTATAAGTAGTAAATCCTGATGCCATCTTTTTCCAAATTAAAGAAAACTGATTAAGGCTCTAACTCCAAAAAAATATGGTGCTAGAACTGAATTAATAAGTATCTTCTATTTTTGTAACTACTTTAACTTATTCTTCTTTTGAGTCTTTTAATTAAACAACAGTAATTTTTTTAACAGCTCTTAGAGTAGATGGGAAAATGAGACCACTTTTATATCTCCCAGATTGGCTTCCATTTTAAGCATTAAGTTAAATAGTGAATTCCAAAGGGTCTATTTTTTGGCCATTATTATCAAAATACTCAATATATTTAATTTAATCACCAACTAACTAGGAATATTAATTCAAATTTAAGTCTTATTTTGAACTTCCATCGAAAGAAATTTAAGCTTATATGCTACTAATATTATCAGTTGTAATAATATTTGATATTTGATAGTAAGTAGGAAGAGAATTTGTTTAGTAGACTTTAACAGGAGCCCAATTAATTTTAGATTCCATGATACTTTGAGCATTTAAATTTTAATCATCAATTTCTAATATAATATGTTCATCTCGGCTAGTATAAGTTACTAGATTCATCAAAGGTAAGTTAAATAAAGGTAAATAATCTTTTATCGTATTATTTATTTTTAAGAATTTAATATAAATATTAAATAATGTTTCTGAGGAAATCCTAGAATAGTATTTAATTTATGGCTACTTTAATTTATCAGAAGTAGTTAATAAAAAACTATTAAATTTCACTGCAATTGTATACTCAATATTTATGTCTTATAGTTTTGAATGACTGCATAAAATGGCTAAATGATCCACTTCGTTATTCCCGTCAAAGAATGAATTCGAAATAGAAAACTTAGTATTTATTATTGACTTACTAAGATCAAGAGTAGTTGCAAAGAATATTGTATCATCTTATTCAAATTTGCTTAAAGATTTAGAAACTTAAAAATATTTGTTTCTATAGAAAATACTTTTTTCGCTAATATCAATATTAGAGTTTTCTTAATTTAATACTGATATTTCTGTATAAAAAGATCTAAACTAAGAAAAGTTTAAATAGTTTACATCTTATGAGTTAATAGTAATTTTACTATTCACGAAATAATTTTTGTTGAATTATCTACTTTTGACAACAATTTAAAGATTATTTGAGCTTAAAATAGTATTATCGACAAATGAATTTTGATCTTTGCTGTCTATTTGAACATTTAGTTATTAACATTTGTAAAAGATATTCTTTTGAAATCCGCCTTCTGTTTTAATAGTTCTAGTAAATTATTAATCTTGATTTTCGATTTTTATCAAAGAGCCTTGAATTTATCCACCTTTAAAAAAAAGACCTTTAGGATTCAACAAAGTCACTCCTTGAAACTTCTCAATATTCCCAGCTAAACAAGAACTTTTATTAAATTAATAATCAATTTAATATTGAGTTAAATATAAATTAAAATATTTAAATAAAAATATAAATGATTTAGGGTTTTTATACCCTTATTAAAAATTAAAGTAAAATATAGAATAAAAAAATTACTTTTTAAATATTACTCCTGATATTATAGGTATATCACTGAAAACAAATGGTCTAATCACGAATTCTCTTTATATTTCTACATTTAAATTATCTTCATTAATAGGTTCTCTTAGTATCAATTTTTCCTCTTAAATATCTTAAATATTTAGTAATTATTCTGTTGAGGAGAAACTATTAACTAATATGTAATTTTATTTGACAAGAATATCCACAGGTTTACTTTGTAATTAGATTTATGTTTAAGTTTTGTAAACATCGTTTAAATTATATGTCTACATAAATCTAGATTGAATGTTGATTTTTCCAGTACTTTGAGTATTAGTAGGTTCTTCACACAACTAAGTACTTACATCCTCAAACACAATTAAATTATTTATAATAGTTGAGTCTTTTCCTATTTCAAGAGTACCCTTTTGACCTATGCTAAGATTTTTATACTTTATGGTCATAGATATATTGTCTTTAATAGAAAGAGTTCCTTCAATCGTAATTGCATTCAAGGTTACATTATCAATAGACATATCTTCCAACTAGCAAGTTTAGCCTAATGGAATGATTAAAGTTGCATCTGCCTTGTTAAAAAATTAGCTACATGCCTAAGCGATGACTGAAAAAGAAAAACCTTATTAATAAAAAATTACTTATTGAAAAATAATATTTGAGAGTGAATTGCTTACAAATTAACGATGAAATTAATATTTGCTTCATACTTTCTTTGCTTGAGTGTTCTCTCTTTTTTTTTAATTAAATTATTATAAATTATACATTTTTAATATTTTCATCTTTTTAAAGTAGAAATACATATTTAGTTATTCATTTATTTATATTTTTTACAGATTAACTATGATGTAAATTATCAGATTTTATTGGAATCAATACTAATTTATTTCACCAAAGACGATAAAAGAAATATATAAATAATAGATTCAATTTATTTATATTGCTGCTTTCTATTTAAAAGAATACTATTAAATAATTACTTAAATTTATAAAAAAATAAAACATCGAAATATTACCTTCACTAATAATAGAATTGGAACTGAGATATTAAAAATATCATAAAAAATAAAATGATTAAGATTTAAAACATGAAAATTCCATCATTTTTATTAAGTATTCATCTAAATTTAATTTCAAAAAAAGTAAACAAATAGATTTGAATAGAACAGATGAAAATTAATAGATTAAATAAATAATTATCTAGTAACTTGTAATGATTAAAGAAAAGCAAGGTTATTTATCTATTATTTATAAAAGAAAAACCTAAAATAAGAATTAGCTTAATTATTATATTACTAAATATAATTAATAACTCATCGTAATTATGATTTTACTTACACCATACTAGTAGTATCTATTATTCTTGATCTTTCCAAAAATAAAATTTGATGATTCTAGAAAGATTTTAATTTTATCAACTGTTCTTATTTGGATAATATATTTTACTACTTTATAAATATTTATTTAAAATTTGCTCAGTGGTTCTATTTAAATTTTTTCATGATACATTATGTTAATAAAGTATATTTTTTATATATAACAAATAAGAAGCAAATAAAATGTTTATTTGTTAATAAATAATAAATTCTTTATTAATAAAGTTATTAAAAGCTGACTTTTTAAGTAATTTCTATGGCTTTTTTTAACATCATACTACATATTTTTAGATTTTTTGCAAGAAAAATTTGATTAATCATAATTATATATTCAAAATGTTGGGATTATCTAGGTTTAGTCATCTAAAAATGAAATTTTTATTAATTCATTTAATACAAACATAAAATAATATATTTATAGAATTTGTTATAATATCTTTGAATTATTATTTGATCTTTTATCTAATTAGGCTTTAAGGCATTCAAATAATCTTATCAGACAATAGTATTATGATACGAATTCATAATATTTAGTTATTTTTAAAAACAATTCTTAAATTAATAGAAATAAAATTATATTATATTATTATAATAAGAATTATACTGAATATTAGTCCAACAGAAATAAAAAATTAATAAAATTATTTATAAAGTTAGAAATGTTTTTTTAAAAGCATGTCCTAAGATCAAAAAAAAAAATCTTTAATAAAGATTCTTTTTTAGTAATCATTTAATTTAATGTATTAGAAATTTTTTAAGCACCCAGTTTACCTAATTTATTTATAAAATTACAAATAAATTATTTAGCTTAACTTAATATTTACTATTTTAGAATTATCTCTTTTTGACTAAATCAATATGCAAATTTACTCATGGCTTATGCCAAATTAGATTTACTTAACATTTTTATAAAAAGAAATATGAATTATAATACGAGATTATAATTACCAATCCTCAGCCCAAATTATTCCACTTTATTTAAATTTAACACTGATTTTGAAGTATGTTTTAGCCCTTTACTTTGATAAAGTTTTTTTATTCTTTTTAAATTAATCTTTCCACTTTATCACCTATTTTTTTAGTATCTTAATCTAGATATGTGCAATTAGATTTTCTTCCGAAATTCCAAGCTAATAAGACTCCATTCAACAATATCCCATCTCATAAATGTATTTTCATAATTTTTGAGGATAGGAATTTTTTTTTTCTCCTTGTTTATACCAGGTTTTTTTAATGCGTGAAGGTATAAATTGAGAATTCATCTACAAATACTACATATTTAATTGAATCTTTTTAATTTAACTTAAAAAATACTCTAATTATCTATTTTAATATATTTTAAGTATTTCGTAGCTCTATAAAAATATTTTAAAAATACAAACACATGATATTAAAGAATAGAAGCCTTAATTCTTTTATTATGATAGTGGAGTAAATAAGTTGGTTAAAGAATATTAGAATACATTTTTCTTTTAAAATCTCTTAATAGTAGCTTTTGATGATTTTAATTTAAGTTCTTTTTTTGTTTTTGATGGTGATGTCAAGGTAGAAGTATAAACATAATCTATTATTTTTTATTATTTGGGCTTAGTAGTGAATGTCATGGATCTGAAACTCTGATATAGAATGGATTTGGATAATTTAATATTTTGATGGATAGATATGGAATTTCCATGGAATTAAATGGATATAAATGGGTCTTTACAAAAAACATATTTAAATAAATATATATTGCTCATTAATTTAAATTTTCTAAATTAAATTATTATTTATTAAAATTTAAAAATAATAATTGATTAATTGTTTTTCCACTCAGTCTATTTCTTTTATCATTAACTAGATACCCAGCTTTTGAAAATAAACGTTCTGATGGAACACTTGTAACTGGTATAGGGAGATATTTATATGCAATAATTGATAATATTGGGTAAGATGTTGAGTTTTTTTCCCACCATTCAATTGGATTCTTATTAATGGCAATTTCTTTTTCTCTTTCATAATTTAGTATTTCTCTTTCAATTTATTGCAAAGGACTCTCTTTTATTTCAATATATCCAGATTAAACTTTCAATTTTTTTCCAAATATTTTATTTAACCTACTAATTTATTAATCATCTTGAGTTTCCATTATTTTATCATTTGTTTTGTCTGTATCTTATTTATTTATCAATGAAGATAGGTTCCCACTCATTTCTTTCTTAATATTATTTATAATTTTTTATTTTAGGTCTATAAGAAAGATTTCGTTTTTAAATCTAGGATCAATGTATAGACTACTATCTCTTTCAGTTATTTATAGTATTTCATTTTTAATATTATGAAATACTGGAAGTAGCTTGAAATAGTTGGATACTTTTCTGATAATATGTAGGTAGTAATATCATTAAAATGTTCAATTAAATCTACAATATCCTCTATCTTTTACCATTCATTAAAATCAAATATAAGATCGGATAACTTCTTTTTTACATTTAACTATTTATAATTGGATTTTATATGAATAAATGCATTTATATACTAGATTAAACTCTATAACATTATAAATATATAGTTCCATCTAGTAGGAACATCTAACTTTAGCTTCTTTGGTTATATTAAATTAGTTTTTTAAATTTAATCTTATAATTATGAATAATTTTACTCACTTAATATAACCATTTAATCATTTATATCCTCTTTTACACTGAATTCTTAAAATGTTTCAATCAATACTCTGTTTAATATATGTTTATTTTTAAATTTCTTCACAATTTTTCTGCATCTTAATAATTCACATTCAATTATTTTAAAGAATTTTGCATTGAGTTATGAATTGTATGAGACATAAATTTAATATGAATATTAGCAATGTTCTCTTTTATCATAATTTTTACAGCTTTTTAAAAATTAGTAGCATTATCAGATACTAAAAATAAATTATCTTTTTACTATTTTATTTTCTCCAATAATTCAAAATCAGATAAAATATTTCTTTAATTTTTTTAACTATTTATTGAGCATTTCTTATAGTGCATTTGACTTATTTTTTGATTTTTCTCCATATTTAGCTACAATTATTAATTCTTGCTTCATCAAGAGTAATAATTCTTCTTCTTTTGTTAAGATTGGTAACCTTTTTAGTTTATTATTATTTCATATTTATTCAAATATTTTAAGCTCTTAAATTTGATCAAAATAAATTTTTTGCAAATATTTAATTAATTATTTTTAAATAGAAATTATGAAAGACGATTAAAGCTACTATCTATCACTAACTTATTACAAACATTTTAAAATAAGTGAGGATATCATTTGACTTAAAATTTCAATTTCATTAAAATCTGAAACCTTTTATACATAAAATGTATTTGCCAGCACTGTAAATATCTTATGATAATTATAGACAGTTGTTATAGAAATATAAATTTTCCTTCTAATTTCATTAAATAGTGTTTAAGGATTCTTAATTCCAGCATAAAATAATACTTAAAACCTTTGTTTAGGTCTTAGGGAAACCTGCTATTTATTATCTTTATTTTTTAATTGTTTTAATTATTTTAAACTTACAAATTTTTTCCATTATTTTTTTTAATTTTATTGAATTTTGATAATTATCTTAGATATTTCAAACCAAGCAATTATCATATTATAGAGCAAAAGTAATACTATTTGACTATAATTAATATATAGGCTAACTGCAGTACTTTATATATTTGAAAATAAAAATTTTAATATTTCAAAATATTGTGAGCCTGATTGTATAACAGTAAAATACGATTTTATAAATTAATAGCAGGTATGACAATCCAACCATAAACTTTTAAAAGTATATGGAAGTCACTCAAATCAAGGCTTAGGCTGAGTTAAGGAAGAAGAAAAGACTTATTATAAGATATAAATGAAGCTGTGTTTTATTATTTAGAAAGAAATAATATTTAACTTTTTATCAATCGTTTTAGTGAGTATGTTACCTTACATGAAACCATATTTGTATGACTAATTTTCTGATTAAAATTAATTAATTTAAAGTTATTATTCATTGAGTACAATAAATTATAGATTTAAATTTATTAAATTGATTATTGTTTCCCTGCTTTTATTTTTAATATATTTTATTTAAATTTTAACTCATAATTCTTTACACAAATACACAAACCTGTAATCTTAAAATAACATAAAATAAACAAATTTATTGATGTCCGTAAATTTGACAAAATCAACAATGTCTCTAAATTAAAATTTTGGAATATTGTCTATATATTAAACTATGACAAGCCTCTCTATATACTAATATAGTAACCATATATCTATAAATTAGTTTATGACAACTATGTCCATATACTTAGTCATGCCTTAATTTTTACTTCCATTTATTTTATACAATTCAAATTTCTAAAATAATAAGTAATAATTCTTTATAAATCGATGACACTAATAGAATGAAACCACGAATGAATAAATTATTTTTTCTTATTAGATTAAATCATTAAATAATGATAATTTATAGATAAAATTGATTAGAAAACTATTTAAAACCCAAGAATACAAGGGAGGCATACGAATCGCTTGACCCTGCTATATATTTTTTTTCAAGGTTTAAATTAAATAAATTTTTAGTTTTGCCTAAATAAACTTCAAACTATTAATGATGAATTTTTAATTTGGTTTGAGATATTTTAAATGTATTATTTTATTTTAAGTTTAATGTATTTTACAATAGGACATTAAAAGGTTAAATACTAGAGCTATTTAAAATTATCAACCTACTATTGAAGTATTTTTTGAACAGTCAACTATCGAATAAGTTATCAAAGCTCAATAAAAGACTACAAGTGTTAGAAAGAAAATCAATCAAGTGAGGAAAATGAGATTTGACTTTTAAAAAGTTCCTAAGACCTAATTTTTCTTAAATTAAATAAAAATTTTTTTAAAAGAGATTATTTTTTTTATTTTAAGTCTTGGTGCAAAGTTTTTCGCTTTCTAAATTGGAAAAATTCAATTATTTTAGTAAGAATTTTAATTTTGATTATTAAAATATTAGAGAAAATTAACTTATGCTTTTATTGAAGTATATTATGAGTATTGCATATAATAAATTTATTATTCAGCAAAGATTATTCAAAAAAATAAAATATATAATTTACATTAATGAATATATTCGATATAAAAATAATTTATAAAAATTAAACTTAATTATTTCTTTAACAACTTAATTCAAGCTTTTTTTAAACTTTCAGTTTTCTCCATTTGTATTACAGTTCCTATATCAGATTAACTATCTCTTTTTAGTAAGTATGATTTATAGGGAAGAGCTTTTTTTCTTTTATAATATAAGTATCCTACAATTACTAAACCTATTAATAAGACAAAGCATACAACAAGTAACCCAATTAAAATTGCTTAGTTATTCGCTTCTTAAGTTATATAAACAGCTATTTATTTATACATAATTTAAATTATATTTCTAAAATAAAATAAAAAATTAATTTTACCTTCTAAGCATTCAGAATCCAATGGACCAACACATCCCTTCGTGCATGTAGGATTACAAGGCTTACATATTTATTAGTCACCTAACTATAAAGGATAAGCCATTTTAGGGCAAGTGATAGAACATCCTCCATTCCCTGTATTGAAATGCTCTGGATAGCATTTAGTGCAGTTTGTAGGTGACTCAGAGCACTCCATGCAAACTCTTTTATCACACTCTTAGCACTTGTTTTCATTTTTATTTAAAAAGTAACCAACTGGGCATTCTCTAGTACAAACGCCTTAATATTGTATAAAACCTTCATGACATTAAATACATACTCCAATATTATCTCCACACACTGCACAGTTAGGTTGAAGACAAATTAAACAGCTTTGGGTTGCTAAGTTTTTATTTGTTCCTTTAGGACACTCACTCATACATTAATTCTTATACAAGAAATATCCTTCATTGCATGAAGTACATTTAGCTTTATTGTCAATACAATTTTGACATTTCTTTGTATCACATTCTAAGCACTTACTGATACTCTAAACATAAGCACCATATTTTCCAGGAGGACACTCTTATAGGCATCTATTTCCTTCTAAGAACATTGGATACTCGCAATCTGTGCAATTCGTTGAAGAACCAGAACATTTTTCGCAATCTTCATGACAAGGTAGACATTTGTTATTTTGATCGAAATAGTAACCTTTATCAGGACATTGTTCTTCACAGCTGTGGTTGATAAGATAAAGGTTTTCTTTGCATTTCGTACACTTAGTATCATATTAAATACATTCTTCACACTTATTCAAATCACAAGGCTTACATACATTTTATTTATCTGCAAAAAATCCTTTTTTGCAGTCCTTGTAACACTTTTCCTCAAAGAGAACTTAATCTTTTTTACATTCTGTGCATTAAGTAGGCGAATTATAGCACTCTTTACAAAGATCTTAATTGCATTATCTACAAACTCTCTTTTCATCAGGATACCAACCACTAGGGCATTTAGTAAAGCATTGTTTATCATAAAGGAATTAATTTTGAGGACAATCAGTGCATTATGTTGGTGATTCTGAGCATTCTTTGCATTTAGATGAATCGCAAGCGAGACATTTGTTTGTTTATAAATCCTTAAAGTATCCAGCTTAGCATTTTTAGCACTAAAATACTGAAGGTCCAAAGCATGAAAACTAATTATCACATAACTAGTTACATGGCAAGCA
>JH719948.1:101109-151837 GCA_000231845.2 Tetrahymena malaccensis 436 | reverse complement strand
TTTTGCTAAGCAACTAAAATAGTTTTTTTCTTGCATTAACCAAATACTAGCTCATAACCATCATCACACTCAAAACAATTATATTAACTGCTATCAACACATTATTTACAATTTTTTGGACAATCTTCACAGTACTCATCCTGGTTTTATTGACATTTTTTGCACTAACCATCATACTCCTCTGTAAATAAATCTTAGCATACAGAACATTCATCACTAGAATAGCAAAAACCACAACCATTTCCACATTTTTAGCAAGAGTTATTATATAAAATACTATTAATACCACAATTATCAATACATTTTTAACCATTACTAAAGTAAAAATCTTAGCATCTTGTGCAAATGCTACTATCTTTGCATTCCTTACATCCTAATGAGCACTTCAAACAATTATTTGGGTTATTAGCATCTTTATAATAACCTTCACCACAATCTTTAGAACAGAAAAAGCCCATTTTTGAAGTGCTGCATTCATTTACACAAGATACTCCATCAAAAAATTAATTTTAATCACAATATTCAAACATAATTTTGTATGTAGTAAACCCAGATGCCATTTTTTTCCAAATAAAAGAGAATTGATTTTAATTCTAAGTCCATAAGAAAGTTGTACTTTAACTATAAGGATAATAGCTATCTAATTTAGTAACTAACTTAACTTATTCTTCTTTTGAGTCTTTTAATTAAACTACTGTGACTTTTTTAATAGCTTTTAATGTAGAAGAGAAAGTAATAGCATTTTAGTATCTTCCTGATTGGCTGCCATCTTAAACATTAAACTCAATAATGAATTCTAAAGGATCCAAATTTTAGCCAGAATTATCAACAAATTCAATTTATCTAATTTAATTACCGATTAACTAAGAATATTAATTCAAATTTAAATCTTATTTTGAACTTCCATCAAAAGAACTTTTAGCTTTAATGTTATTACTATTATTAGATGTATTAATATTTTTTATTTGATAATATGTCGGAAGTGATTTTGATTAGAAAACCTTTACAGGAGCCCAATTAATTTTAGAGATCATGATATTTTCTGTATTTGTATTTAAGTCATCAATCTCTATTATATTATATTCTTCTCTGCCAGTATACATTACTAAACCCATCATTGGTAAGTTAAATATAGGCAAATAATCTTTTATCTTAAAATTAATTTTGAAATACTTTACATAAATATCAAACAGCCTTTCAGAGGAAATTCGAGAAAAATATTTCGCTTAAGGCTACATTAATTTGTCAATTGTTGTGAATAAAAAGCTATTATATTTAACAGCAATTGATTGTTCTAAGAAAATACTTTATTATTTTGAATAATTTTTGAAGATGACTAAATGATCAACTTGATTATTTCCGTCAAAGAATGATCCTGAAATAGATAACTTATTACTAATAAATGATTTGCTTAGATCAAGAGTAGTAGCAAAGAAGACAGTGTCATACAAGTTAAATTTGTCTATAGAGTTAGAAAATTAAAAAACTTTATTTCTATACACAATAGTTTTTTCACCAATGTTAATAACAGAGTTCTCTTAATTTAATATTGACATTTCTGTATTAAAAGATTTAAACTTAGAAAGATTTAACCTAACTACTTCTTACGCATTAATAACAATCTTACTGTTCATGAAAGAATTATTGCTGAATTATTAGCTCTTAACAGTGATTTAAAGATTATTTGAGCTTACAATAGTATTATCGACAAATGAATTTTGATCTTAGCTTTCAATTTGAATATTTAATTATTAACACTTATAAAAGATATTATTTTGAAATCCATCTTCTGTTTTAATAGTTCTAGTAATTTATTAATCTTGATTTTCGATTTTAATCAAAGAGCTTTATATTTTTCCACCCTTAAAAAAAAGACCTCTTGGATTCAACACAGTCACACCTTAAAACCTCTCAATATTAGCAGTTAAGCAAGAACTGTTTATTTATAGAAAATAATTTTATTTTAGTATTTTTAAGTTTTTAAATGTATTCTAAAATTTTTTAATTTGATTGAATCATTAAAATCTGATTTAGTAATAGTTAAATAAATTTTGAAATAAAATCGAATGCTTACTTTTTAAAGATTAGTCCTGACAAAATAGGCACATCACTAAAAAGAATTGGTTTAATGACTAATTATTTTTGTATTTCTACTGCTAAGTTATCTTATCTAATAGGTTCACTGAGAATTAAATTTTATTCTTATACATCTTAAATATATATTTATTATTCTACTTCTTAAGATGAGAAACTATTAATTAATATGTAATTTTATCTGGCAAGAATATTCACAGGTTTTTCTTAAAAATAGATTTATTTTTAAGATTTGTAAATATCATCCAAATTGTATTTCTCAAGAAACCTAGATTGAATGTTGATTTTCCCAATACTTTGAGTGTTAGTAGGTTCTTCGCACTACTAAGTACTTATATCTTCAAAAACAATTAAATTATTTATAATAGCTGAGTCCTTTCCTATTTCCAAAATACCCTTTTAACCTATTGAAAGATTTTTATACTTGATGGTTATAGACATATTATCTTTGATAGAAAGGGTTCCTTCAATATTAATTTTATTCAAGGTTATATTTTCAATAGAAAGATCTTCTAACTAGCAAGTTTAGCCTATTGGAATAATTAGAGTTGCATCTGCCTTGTTTAAAAATTAGCTACATGCCTGAGTGATGACTGAAAAAGAAAAACCTTATTAATAAAAAAAGATCGTTAAATAAGAATATAAAAGAAACAAATGAATTTAAACTTACAAATTAATGAGGAGAATAAAATTGTTTTCATATTTTTGCTTTAATCTCTTTTAGTACTTAATATTTAATTTTTTGATAATAAATAATTTATCTATATGATAACAAACCACTTCATTTTAAAAGTAGAAATGAAAATATAGAGATAAATTTAATTTATATATTTTTTAGATTAATTATGATGTAAATTATCAGATTTCATTGTAATAATTACTACTATATTTAATATGAGATAATCAAAAACATTTCAAAAATTAAAGGAATTTATATTACCAACTCTAAATTTAAAAAAAATCACTAAAGTCGGTAATAAAGGTTGAAAAATGGAAAGGATATTCAATTAATTATTTAGTTTATAAAGAATTGCATTTAAGTATGCTAACTATATTATACTAAAAATATATGATAAAGCTAATAGAGATGAGTATTCTTTAATTTTTAGTGAGTATTCAATAATGTTGACTTAGTATTCAATAATTTAGAATGAGTATTCCTTTTTTAAATATTCTTTTTATTATTTTGTAAGTAAACAAATAGATTTTATAAGAAGAAATTATTCTTAGAATGGTATTTATTAATAAATATCTAGTAACTTTTAATAAATTAAATAAAGATAATGTATGTATCAAATATAAATATTGATAGCTTTTTAAGATAAAATATGATGTAAATTATCAGATTTTGTTGCTATAATTACTTCTATATTTAGTATCAGAAAATAAAAAATGTTAAATAAATTAAGAAAATTAAATATTTTTTACCTACTACCTATTTAAAAGTTCATCTATCAGATATGTAAAAATTAAAAAAATGGAAAATATCTTCAATTGATTCCTTGCGTTGTTATTAATTGCATTTAAGCATACCAACTATATTACACAAAAAGTATATGAGATAGCTAATAGAGATGAGTATTCATTAATTTTGAGTTAGTATTCATTTTTAAAATATTCTCATAAGTATATTGTAAGTAAACAAATAGATTTTATAAGAACTAATGAATATCTTTAATAAACAAGATAAAATATAAAATATATACTAAATATAAGTAATGATGGTTTCTCTTTATATTACTTATTTTAATTTATTATTCATGATAAAAAGAAATAAATTTACTTCATGTTACTAAAAATCAATAGCAAGCTTAATTTTATAAGAATTCTTAAAAATTCTAGAAACCTTAAAAAATACATTTCCATTTTCAAACACTGGGCTGAATAAACTTTCTTTGTTCAATATATTTTATGGACTTAATCTAATTAAAAACTGATAAAATATTTAATAAGGTTATAAGTAATTCATCGCTATTAAGTTAAAAGATTTTGAGATTTACATATTTTTACTTTTAATTTTAAGTCAATATTATTACAATACTTTTCTATTTTTTTTGTAAGAATCAACTTGATTAATTCTTTTAACTTATGTAACACCTTAAATAATTTAGCTTTGATAAATTAAAAAATATACTTACTATATTACTAGACTTAGCTAGATTTTATTAACTTAAAATATAAATAATAATAAACAAATTTAAATAAATAATCATGTTCCTTGGTAGCATATTTATATATATCAAAGTAGTTTATAACAATTTGTCTATCTTGCATTTCTTTATGATTAATTTAAGATATTTTTTTTACCATTAAACTTGTTTAATAATACCCATAATATTACTAATAGTAATATAACTAATAATGTATAGACTTTTTTAATAATTTAATTAATATCTTAACTAAATTTTATAATGATACTATGAAATTAATTATAGGATTTTTTTCCACTTGCACATTTTCGTGAAGTATTTGTAAATAAAAAAAACAATTATCTTCCTTAATTAATAATTATTTTATCTATTAATAGATACTTTTAAGCTATTTATAGCTTTTATATTTTCAACAATATTTTTCTTATGTAATAAGTTTTATTTGATTGTTTTAAAAAATAATATCTTTAAATATTACCTGTTTCTCTTTGCTTATTTAAAAATAATGAAAAATAATTTATTCTTTCTTTTTTTTAGTATTTTATATTAAAATGTTTGTTAATAAATTAATCCAATTTAATTTATCAAATTTATATAAACCAAAAATTTGAAAATTTTGTATAATAAATACAATGTATCAAAAATTAATTTTGGTAAACAAATCACTTCACTTCAGAAAAATAATTATGAAATAAAAATAATATCTTCAAATAAAGAAATATTAAACCTGAACATAAAAAAAATATATTTATATTTTAAATAATTGATTCATTAATTTATTTTAATAATTTTTTCAATCAAAATCAAAGCCTTTTCAAACTCTCTGTTTTTTCCATTTAAATAACAGTTCCAATATCAGATTAGCTGTCTCTCTTTAGTAAGTAAGATTTGATTGGCATACTTTTTCTTTTATTTTTGTAGTATAAATAAGCTACTACAACTAGTCCTATTAGTAAAACAAAACATACTACAAGCAAGCCAATCAAAATAGCTTAGGTATTTGCTTCTTGTGTTATATAAATAGCTATATTTTATTTTATTTAAAATAATTATTTAGATTAAAATTAAAAATTATACCTTCTAAGCATTCAGAATCTAAAGGGCCTACGCAACCTTTAGTACATTTTGGGTCACATGGCATACATACCTGTTAATCTTCTTATTGGAAAGGATAAGACATTTTAGGACATGATGTAGAACAAACACCATTTCCAATACTGTAGTGCTCTGGGTAGCATTTGGTGCAATTTGTTGGTGAATTTGAGCACTCCATGCATACTCTCTTATCACATTCTTGGCATTTCTTTTCGCTTTTATTTAAAAAATAACCAAAAGGGCACTCTATGATGCATATCCCTTAATACTATATATATCCTTCACTACATTAAATACAGACACCAATGTTATTTCCACAAACAGCACAGTTAGGCTATAGGCAAACTAGGCAACTTTGAGTTACTAAATTCTTAATTGTTCCTTGGGGACAATCACTTAAACATTAATTCTTATATAAGAAATACCCTTCGTGGCATGAAGTACATTTAGATTTATTGTCAACACAAGTTTGGCATTTTTACTTATCGCATTATAAGCACATGCTAATACTCTAAACATAAGCACCATATTTACCTTCTGGGCATTCTTAAAGACATTTATTGTCTTCCAAATACATTGGATATTCGCAATCAATACAATTTGTTGGAGAACCTGAACACTTCTCACAATCTTCATGACATGGTAAACATCTATTATATTTGTCAAAATAATAACCTTTTTCTGGACATGAATCTTCGCAGCTATGATTAACAAGGTATGAGTTTCCTTTACATTTAGTGCACTTAGTGTCATATTAAATACACTCCTCGCACTTATTCATGTCACATTTTCTGCATATATTTTATATATCAGCAAAATATCCAGGTTTGCAGTCTTTATAGCATTTTTCTTCAAAGAGGACTTAATCTTTCTTGCATTCTGTACATTGAATAGGAGAATTAGAGCATTCTTTGCAAAGATCTAAGTTACATTCTCTACAAACTCTCTTTTCATCAGGATACCATCCACTTGGACATTTATCAAAGCACTGTTTTTCGTATAAAAACTTGCCTTCAGAACAATCTGAACATTATGTTGGGGATTCTGAACATTCTTTACACTTACTCAAATCACAAGCTTCACACTTATTAGTTTGTATATTTTTGAAGTATCCAGTCTTGCACTTTTAACACTAAAATGCTGAAGGACCAAAACAAGAAAACTCTTAGTCGCATAATTCATGACATTATTCGCATGTATCTCTCTTAGCTGAGTATTCTCCTGATCTACATTTTTTACATGACCAACCAAAATATTCTTGTTTATAAGAACTTATGCAACTTTCACATTTGTTAGGATTATTAGGATTAGAACATGTTAAGCATCCCTAAGAGCACTATTAGCATTTACCATCTATTAAGCTATATCCATTTTCACAATTATTCTGAGAGGCTTAAGTAATTTTCTTGCATTAACCAAATACAAGCTCATAACCATCTTCACATTCGAAGCATGAATAGGTATTATTATCAACACATTACTTACAGTTATTAGAGCATTTGTCACAGTATTCATCTTAATTATCTTAACATTTTTGGCATTTACCATTATCATCATCAGTTGAATAATAGTCTTAACAAACAATGCAAAAATCAGTTGATGAGCAAAGACCACAGCCATCTGTGCACTTTTAACATGAGTTATTTTTTGAAAACTCGTTAATACTGCAACTATCTTTGCATTTTTATCCATCATTTATGAAATAATCATGACATTTAAGGCATACATTTCTATCTACACACTGTTAGCAACCAAAAGGGCATTTTAGACAAATATTTTGGTTGTTGGTATCTTTATAATATCCTTCGCTGCACTCTTTTGAGCATAAAAATCCAGATTTAGGGGTATCACATTAAGTTAGACACTTGCTACCGTCAAATAGTTCATTTTCTTCACAATACTCAAATTTTATTTTGTAAATAGAAGATCCAACAGTCATTTTTTTCCAAACGAAAGAAAATTAATTAAGATTTTAGCTCCATATAGATGTAATATACGAATTGTAATCAAATTTAGTTAAAACTTTAACTTCTTATTCTTTTGAATCTTTTAATTACATAACAGTAATTTTTTTAATTGCTCTTTTTGTGGAGGTAAAAATAAGGGCATTTAAGTAGGTATCGCTTTGGCTTCCTTTTTAAGTATTAAACTCAACTGTTACTTCTGAAAGATCTAAAGGATTGCCATTATTATCAGCAAAATCAATATTTTTAACTTATTAACCTATTAACTAAGAAAACTAGCTCAAATTTAACTCTTTTTTTGCTTTGTTGTTAGATGAAATGAATACTTTTAAATTACTATTTTTATCAATCGTACTGATTTCTCTAATTTAAAAGTAAGTTGGCTATGATCTTGTCTAATAAGTTTATACTGGTGCCCAATTAATTTAAGAAAGCATAATATTTTCGTTATTAAGATTATCGTCATCAATTTCTACTATATTATAATCTCTTTAACCTTCATTTACAATAGTCATCATAGGTAAGTTAAACAGAGGAAGGTAATTTTGAATCTTGAAATTAGACTTAAATGAACTCATATTAATGCTAAACAAATTTTCTGATGATAGCCTTGAAAAATATTTTGTTTGAGTTTATTTAAGTTTATCAACAGTTGTAAACAAGTAGCTATTATACTTAACGGCTACAGTTTTCTCTAAAACAATATTTTATTACTTTGAACTTTTATTAAAAATGGCTAAATGATCTACTTCTTTATTTCCATCAAAGTATGATTTTATTATTCTAAATCTATTATTAATTATTACCTTACTAAGATCAAGAGAGGTAGCAAAGAATATGGATTCATCAATCAAAAAATGGCTTAAATCATTAGAAACGCTAAAGATTTTATTTTTATAAATGAAGTTTTTATTTATGGCAATTATTGATTCTTTTTAGTTTTAAAACTGAATTTCGGAGTTAAAAGATTTCAATTAACTAATGTCTATCCTATTTAAGCTTTCAGAGTTTAAAATAATTTTGCTTTTAATGAATAGATTATTGTTAAAATATTTAGTTTTCAAAGCGATTTAAATTGTCTCTGAACTAACTATTGTGTTATCTACAAATGAATTTTAGTCGTCGCTGCCAATTTAAAGGTTTAAATTCTAGCAGTTGAAAAATATATTCTTTTGAAATCCTCCTTGAGATTTCAAAGTTCTACTTATTTATTTATCCTATTGTTCTACTTTAATCAATGAACTCTAAATCAATCCTCCCTTCAAATAAAGTCCTCTAGGATTAATTAATGTAACTCCTTAGAATTTATCAATATTACCGATTAAGCAAGAACTAATTAATTTTATAGAACAAATTAAATTTTTACTAGAAATTATAAAATATTAAAATTTGAATAAAAAAAATTTTAATTAGCAAAATTTATTTGTATGATGTAGTAAATTAATCAGCAAATCGTTTTTATGAGTTTTTATAAAATGTAAATAAATTAAAATTTGTTAAATGGCAATGAATAAAATTATTTTACTTTTTGAATATAACTCCAGAAAAAGTAGGAACATCACTAAATAGTATTGGGTTAATAACTAGATCTTCATTAATTTGCACAACTAAATTATCCTAACGAATTGATTCTTTAAGTATTAAATCTTATTCTGAGACTTCCTATATGTTTATTAGTTACTATGCCTCTGTAGATGATAGACTATCAACTAAAATGTAATTTTATTTTGAAAGAATATTTGCAGGCTTATTTTTCATTCTAATGACATTTTAGGACTTGAATATATCATTCAAGTTATATGTCTCGAAATATCTAGATTGAATATTGATTTTTCCAAAGCTTTGAGTATTAGTTGGTTCCTCACAAACATTTTCACTTATATCTTCAAAAAGTATTAAATTGTTTATAATAGTTGCATCTTTTCCTATTTCCAAAGAGCCTTTTTAACCTATTGTAAGATCTTTGTACTTGATGTTCAATGGTTATATATCTTAAATAGATAGAGTTCCTTCAATTATGATTTTATTTAAAGTTAGGTTATTTATGGAGCTGTCTTCTAACTAGCAAGTTTGGCCAAATGGAATAATCAAAGTTGCTTCTTCCTTATTTAAAAATTAGCTACATGCCTAAGTAACTACAGAAAAAGAAAAACCTAATTCATTATTAATTAAATTGGATAATTGATTGAAATTTAGCAAATAGTTAAAAAATTTACAGATTATTGAGGATAATAAAATTTTATTCATATGGATGTATCTTTATTAGCTGAATATATTTTAAATTTTAATAATTAAAAGTTAATAATATTTTTAATGTGAGCTAATTTTTAAACATGTTTGGTTTGATAATTTTAGGAAATATATTTTTCTCTATATAAATGATGTAACTAATTGGATTTAATTAGGATAAAAATATTAATTTAAGATAATAAAATCGCTAAAATTAGAATAATTGGTTAATTTTCTCAAAAGATAAGAATAAGTTATTCAGAAAAATTCTAGTAAAACAAATCATGCATCTTATATTTATATATATTAAAAGTATCAGCCTAGATTTTAGAAATTTAATGAAAAACGAGGTGATGATTTATAAAATTCAATTAAATATTTAAGTTTTTAAAATAATTTATTTTTTAAGAAATATATGGGTTTTAAATAGTTGTAAGTAGATAGAATTGATATGTCAGAAACATTTAAAAGAAATATATAAATAGAAATATAGTAGTAAGCAATCATAATTTAAAAGATTTATTTATTTTGCTAAATTTTGTTTGCTTAACTTTATAATATTTACAATGTTTTTAAAATTTATTTAGCAAATTATTAATATGATTGCCAAAGCTTTTCTTAGAACATATTTATATTACTAAACTTAATAAGGCTAGAAAAATTTAATTTTCTAGAAAATATGAAATAAAGTTATAGTAATTTAACTAAATTTATAAATTTGGTATCAAATTTTTTCTATATCTTTTAAATAGATAGATTTACATATATGATTAGATTCATATTTTATTTCTCTTTTAAATATAAAACTGGAGATTTTATTATCTTTTGATTAGTTTCTTGATAAAAAATGTTAAAGCAGAATATTTAATTTTCAATAATTTATAATAAACCAATTTTATTTGCAAATTTTAAGTAAGTATAGTTAGATTGATAAAAAGCAATTTATTATTTGTGATTAAATAGGTAAAATAATTAAATAGCATTTTTGAAATATTAATTTAAGCTTTTATTAGATATCTTTTATTATTTTGAGGATTTCATTTATCTTTTATTTTGTTTTAGAAAATTTATATTTAAGCAAAACTAAGAAATACAATAATAACCAATAAAGTATAATTCAATATTTCAAATTTAATAATAAGTTTTATAATTTTTATGAATTTTAAAAGATAAAATCCCAGATCAAGATGAATAATTACTATTATCGTTAACCTAATAATCAACCCTATGATAAAATAATTTTTTAATTACCATATTCACTTTTTATAAGCTCTATTAATAATCGACTAATCCAATTACTACTTTAATACATTTAAGAAAAACAGCAACTAAAATCTAATATTTAATTTAATTTTCTCATCTAAATTAATTTTATCCCTCATTTTATTATCTGAGCAAAATATATCAAAAATTAATTAGACTACCTTCTCAAAGATTTGTTTATTATAAAGATATTGATTTAATACACCAACTCTTAATTGAGGTTATTTCTTATTTAAATGAATTTAATAATTTATACACAGGTATTCAATCATTATTAGCACATAAGTAGATAGATAGTGAATCCCCTTAACTTAAAAGATTCATTTATAAATAGAATTAAAATGATATAAGACTTAATTATCTATTAATAATACTAATATTTATCACTAAAAATATATAATATACTAATATTAATAAATGACTGAAATTTACAAAAAAAACAATTATATTTGGAAAAATTTTTTAATAATCAATATTCTTAAATCCTTTTGCCATTAATAAAATATTCGCATTATAAAATGAATGAAAATAAACATCCAAAAGTCTTAAAAACCTAATTTATTTAAATTTTAACATTAAATGACAGATAGCCTGAAAAATTATCAAATCACTTAGTTAAAGACACCTTTTAAATTGAAGGAATTTTTTTATTTTATTAATACTGCTATATTCCTTTTAATAAGGAGTTCTTTTTAGGCGAAGAGAAGAAAAATCAAAATATTTTAGAAAAATTTGAAACAAAATTTGAGAGAGACAAGAAGCTCATTAAAATTATAGCATCCACATATTAATTAAATAAGTTTATGTTTAATTTGCATAATATTTTATTAAATAAATTCATGTTTTCTAAGCTTTTATGAAGTAAACAATATGAAATATATTAATTAGAAATCCTATTTTACCTTTTCGATTTAGAAACTTGTTATTTTTTGTAATTAAATATTAATTATGTATAATAGTAAATTTTTTTTTTATTTTTAATAAAATATAAAAAAATTTAATTTATACCTTGCTCTTATATTAGTCAAATAAGTTTTTTTAAATCAAAATGAGTGAGGTTTTTTCTAATATAAAATAATTTGTTTTTTGAAAATAATATAAAATTTAATATAAAAAACTAAAAATCCTGTAATAATATTTTTTTTTAAATTCAGTTGAAAGTAATTTATATTTTACTTTTATAACGAAAATAATTTTTAATAAATAATTTTTTATTTGTTAATTAGTTAAAAAAATATAATTATTTTTCAATTTCCATTTAATATTGTTTTGCTAACAAAATAAAAACTAATTATGTGTGAATTATTTTTGATGGTTAGTATTATTAGCTATAAAACATCTAATTATTTAAAAGCTATTCTTAGAATTAAAGTTATTGGAAGTTAAGGTGCTTATATTTAAAAATACAAAATGAAAAAGTGTTCCATAAAAATCATTGTGTTATTGACAAAATAAGTAAATTAATTACAAATATTTAATTAGTGGATAGTATTAATTTTTAGGAGGAGATCAATATGAATTTATGATAAACAAGTATTAATTATGCTTATAAAAGTTTACTTTTAAATTATTTTTAATGAATGTATATTGTTTAAATTATCTATATGTGATTACCGAATAACAATAATAAAGATATTTTAGTGGATGATAAAAAAAATTTAGTGAATACAAAGATTTAAGTATTCTCATAGACTTCCTGATTTCAATTAATAATAAGCGAAAAATTAGCCATAAATCTCTTAAAAATCATTACAATAAATAAACTAAAAGCAAATACAAAAAATACAAAATAAATTATATTAACAAATTTTAAAAGCTATTTTTTTAAATATTTGTGCTTCGTTAAATGAATCCTGTAAAAATAACAGTCCTAGGAGTGAAAAAAAAAGCTGTACCTTCGAATCTAATTTCATCAAATATAAAAATATTGACTGATAACAGTGAAAATATCAAGACTGAGGAGAATATTTAAGAGTTTTTAAATGCCAATTCTAATTGGAATATATGTAATCTATCATAAACTGGTACATATATCTCAAAAAGCTAATTAGATTTTGATCCAAGGGCAGTTGACCCATAAAAATTTGTAGATGTGAATAAATACACAGATATTGCATAGATGTGCAAATAAGATTTATAAGACTAAAAAATAGATTTGCTTGAATATAATCTGTAAGTTCGCCAAAATTGCTTGCCAATCTAATCTAATTTAAATGAGGGCTCAGATAAATAAGAAAACTGTAGTAATAACATGCACAGCATGCCTTATTTTCAGAAGACCCCCAAGAAAGAAATATCTTAAGAAGAGAAAGAGGAAATGAAATAGCGTTTAATTAGAAAAAAGAAAATATTGCAAATAAAAAATCAATAACTTGTATCATATTTTGCAGATAAAAAGAAAAGCATATATTCTTTTGATCCTACTCTTTTATAAGAATAAAAGAATAAAAAGGAAAAAATGTTTAGGAAGACAAACTTTTTGCAAGATCTTAAAAATGATCTTGTAAATGATGAAAAAACTGTTAAGTTTATTGAAAAGAATTGGTTTTTATTTTCTTAGTCTGCAGAAAATCCAAATGAATATATTTAAGGGATAAAAAAAATAAAGGACGTATATGATGAGTTGAAAACAAGAATATAAAGATAATAAGAGAAGAATCTTGAATAAAAAGAAAGAGCCTTAATTCAGGAGATTTTAGATTAGTAAAGGCAATCTAATTAAAGAAGAAGCTTAAGCACTAAAAGACATTAAAAGAATGATACCAACTCAGATAAGATTTGTATGTTCAATGCAGCTACTGCAGCTAATACACCGAAGAAGAATAGTAAAAAATACAAAAAAAGTGGAACTCAATACAGTATTAAAATTAGATAAACAGAAGATATCTAAGAGAAATAAATTTTAAGTTAGACAACGAAATGTGGGGATATTAACCAGAGCGATTAACGTGTAAACAACTATTTACATTTTGCATAATCTCATAATTAGAGTCTGAGAATAAATAACGATGATTTTATTTCATCTCCCAGTAACTACTACTCAATAGAGGGAGACCCTAATGTAAATTAAAATCAATCTCTTTATGAAAACCAAAGTAAATTAGAGAGACCTACTCATCTACATCTTTCTAGTAAGGCTAAATTTGAAGAAAGAGTTAAATTTTCATAAAACAACACAAATTCGTCAGTTTCTACTAGAATTTTAGATTCGAGGATAAGGACAACAAGCGGTAGCAAAACATCTATTTTGGGGACTCCTTCTACAAGAACAGCTTTCCATTCTCGTAAAAATACAGAAGTAGACCTAAATAGAAATTAGGAGAAAATATTACAAATAAATGGCTTAAAGTTGAATTAGAGATAACGAAGTGCAACAAACAACAGCAGACTGATAAGCAATAGTAACTAACACAACAAAAATAGAATATAAATGGAAAACAATGATTAAATATTTAACTTTTGCCACTCTGCTATTAGCGAGTCGGAAATAATAAATATTCAAGGTGAAGAGGATTATGAGAACGAATATGATTAAAGTGAAGCCAGAAATAAAATAAATAATTCCTTTATAGATAAATAAAATTCGCAGCTTTCAAATAGAAGTTAATTAAATTCCTCCACTACTTTGCAAGAGTCTTCTCGTGGAACGAGTTTCTCCCTTGATTACCCTTCATCTTACAACACTAATATAAACTTTTTAAATAGAAAGAGGAAATATTTAAACATGAATGAAATCAAAATAAGTACCTACACTGCAAAAGAACTTTATTTATAAGAGCATAATCCTCTAAAGTACGAGCTCTATGTGGTTCCTTAAGCGACAAAAGATTTAATAAGCAAGGCTAATAAACAGGGAACTTATCTTTATTAAAAGCAATTTACTCCTAAAAATTATGGATAAATATCTAATATAAAGAGAGAGCTAATTATCTCTTGAAAAAACCTGTAAAAATAAAAAATCAAACTCTAATAAATCTCAAAATTAACAAACGAAAAGTAAATCTAACTAAATAGATTAACTTGATTAAAAAATTGTGTAATTACAAATAAACATATAGATAAAAGTAATAATGACTTATATTTTATAGCTTACTATTCTTTTTATTAGGAATGATCAAAATTAATAATTATAAAAGAATTACCCAAATCAGCAGAACCAGATTAATGAATTATATTATTAACAAACTTAATTAATTTTAAATATTTAAAAAATAAACTCTATAATAATTATCCAATAAAAAAGTAACAAATAAACTCCAACAATATTTTTAGCTATTAATTAATACAAATGTATTTCAATTAAAATCTTTATAAAAATTGAGGAGTAAAAATAATTTTACAATACTCTACTTAAAAACTTAAAAAAAGAAGAAAAAAAAAATTTTTTTTGCAAAATTTACTAAAAAAAAGCTAATAATAATAAAGTTACATAAAAATATCAAATCTATTTTTTAATTCTAATAATACTAATTAGTATCAACTTTATTGTATATATTTAGAGTAACAAATCTTCATTATAAATTTAACCCTAAAAAATATATCTATTTTACATTTTTAATTAAAACTCCTTTTATCTTTTATTATGAGAGATGTTAGTTAGTATATATTTTTTAATGATTCAAAATGTCTTTTTTTACAAATTATAAATATAAGATACTGAATAGGAATATCTGTAATTTTGTTAATTATATACTTCTCACTATTAAGCTAGTTCATTTTATATAAATTGCTTAGCTTATTGTATGTGGTTATTAGAATATTCTATGAACTGTTGGAAACATTATTAATAACATTCCGAAACTGGAGTGTATATATTCGTAGTACATAGAGAAGTGCAATTTGAAATTCCTTCTTGATGATTTTAAATGAAATCATACACTCTTTTTTCTAGTTTTTATTAGCTTATTTATTATTACTCTGAGCATTATTGAGCTATTTGTAAATCGTTTCTATTAGTTTTAAAACATTCAGCTATTTTTTTAATATTGTTACGATGATGTTCAAAAATCAACTTTGAAAATATATCCTTAATCATAAACTCAGTTTTTTCAGTGAATTCCTTTTCTAAATGCTTAACTTTATCTCTTTTTTATCTTTCCTCCTACATTTACTAAAATACTATCCAACAAAAATTGCTAAATTTTATAAGACTTTGTACACAAAATTTGTTTTTAACAAAAATTTATTCGATTTATTTATAAATAGATTTCAATATTGACAAATTTTAAATGCTCCTAGAATTTATTCAAAATCTTAGAACAATTTTTTTCAAAATTTTACTTCGAATAAATAAAATATCATTAAATTATTTGTTTAATTTAAAATAGAGAGTTTTTTAGTTTCTTGTAGATAAAATGAAATAAGGCAGAAAGAAACCATTAGTTATAGATGTTGTTGACTAGCTTGAACAAAGTTAAAATTCAAAGATTGATAAAGAGTACATGCATTTTAATAAATCCGCTATTAGAGTTACTAGTAATGGAATTGAGAGATTGAGTAACAACAAAAAAAATGAGTAGCCATACTAATTTTACAATCTTAAATTAAGCGATATTCAAAATTCAGGTAAAAGAATTGGAGAAGGCGCTGCAAGTGCTGTTGAAGAAGGAATAATCGTTCCACTTAACGTGAAAGTAGCAATAAAAGTAAAATAAATTAGATATCAGATAAGTTAGCTATCAACTATTAAAATCATTATAGAAAATTACAGTTTATGATCAGAATAAAAGAAGATAAATTGAGAATGATTTGATTATATTACAAGAAAATAAAGAAGCCTAACAGAATGGCTGTGATTTTTTCGTATTCATGTATGATGCATTTTTTAACCAAGGGCAAGTTTAAATTATATTAGAATTAATGGATTTTGGTTCAATAAAAGATGTGATAAAAAAAATATAAATTTTATAAAAATAACATATAACAATAATGACTGAGCCAATCTTAGCTCGTATTTGCTAGCAAGTAAAATCTTATAATTTAAAAAATATCTTTCTAACCTTTCATTTTTATGATAGATTTTATGTGGATTAATGCACTTACATATTATATACAAGCAAGTTCATAGAGATATAAAGCCAGCTAATATTTTGGTTAACAGATAAGGTCAAGTAAAATTAACTGACTTTGGAGTTACAAAAGAGTTAGAGTAAACAGATTAAAAATTATTATCTTAAAGAGGAACAACTGCATATATGTCTCCAGAGAGAATAGATGGAGCTGAATATGGTTAACCTTCAGATATATGGAGTTTTGGTAATACTATTTAAAATATTTCTATCCAAATATAAAGATAAATAATGATAAAGGTATGATAGTGTATGAATTATGCATAGGATAATATCCATTTGGTAAAGAAAAGTAAATTATAGAACTTCACTACTTATTTGAGAGTCATTAAGAAAAAGATAAGTGTTTTAGACTACCAGAAAAATCTAATTTTTCCAACGAACTTAAAGATTTTGTATCTAAATGGTAATATTTTAACTTTTATAAAATAAATTTTAAAGATAAAACTTTTTTTTCTTAAGAATTTATTTAAATTAATAAATTAATAGCTTGTATATAGATCCTCTTAAAAGATCTAAAGCAGTAGAGCTTTTGGTAAAATTAATAGTCAAAATAAGATAGACTTTAATGAGTTTTTTTATTAAATAGGCTCATCCATTTATTTTAAATAATTTGATGTATGAAGCTAATTTAGCTTAGTGGCTGTAAGATTTGGATGATTAAAGTAAATAATTCACAGAAGAAAAGACTGTGATTGTCCCATAATAAATTTTAGAAGGAGTTAATTGATTAAGAGATTTATTTCATCAAGAAACACTTTATTAGAATTAATTTATTTTATTTGGATAAAATAAATATTCAAAAGAAAAGTAAATGCCTAAATAAAACATAAATAATAGAAAATTAGAATATTTTTTGAATGTTGTTAAATAAATTCTTAAACTAATATACTAATTTACAAATAAAATAAATAAATGGATTTTTTATTATAACTCATTCGTTTTCTTTGTCTGTTAAATTTTATTTAGGTTTAGATGAATAATTGTTCAAATTAAGTTCCCACTTCAACTAATTTATTGATTTATCTCCATCTTTTTCGTATTTTTTTAGTGGTGTCATCTCATTATAATTTTTACTTCTTATTATCCTATCAGTGTATTATGGATAATTTTATTATCCGTCACTTTTATTAAAAGATTTATTTGTTAAAATTTAGCTTATAACTTAAATATAAATACAAGGCATCTATTTCAAAGTTTTTCATGTATTGCTTATATAAATGGATATTTCTTTTTGTGGGTCGTTTTAGGGTCTTTTTTAGTTTGATCTCTTGCTATATTGATGGCAAAAATACTGTCTTGCCTTAATTAAATTTCAATTTAAGACTTTTATTATTTTTAAAAAATTACTTGAATTATCTTTAAATTAAGTTGGGTCCCATTCTCTTTCTTATGACTATTCTTTAGGTGATCTGCTGTAATTTCTTAAGCCTACTTCAAAACCTAGCTATATGTTTCCAATCGTAGGACCAACTCTCTTTCTAATCAAATGGTTAAACTGGTTTAATAGTTTTAAATTAGTAAGAAAGAATTTAAAGTAATGCAATTACTTCTTATGGCTATTATTATTTTAAATAATATTTAACTTTATATTAATAAAAAATTAGTGGTTTATTTAGTATGCAAAATTTATTAATTAATTTAGAGAAAGGATAAATTTTAATGAAATAGATCTGAATAGATTTACTCTCTCACTAGGCAATTAAAAATCAGCGTTCACAAATTTTTTGTTGATGGTTTCCTCATAACATTTTGGAGGAGAAATTTCTTTTTTTTATGTTGCTTATATTGTTTTCAAATTCATAGGATATCTTAGGCTGAACGCGAAATCTCTACAACTTGTAGGCGATTGATTTCTTGTAAACAAGTGCTAATAATTATTTGTATTTCTTTTTGATAAAGTTATTTAAGTAAAAAAAGCAAGTTTTTTTAGATAATTAAATACTTCTCATAATTATTCACATCGACTTCGCTTGAGTTGTATATTGAATTACCTCTAGCTATATTTATAGATGTGCTTCTTTTTGACTTTACAATTGAGTTCAATCTTTTTGATTGTGCTGATATACTATCTAAAAATTATAATGAGAAACATCATAATGTATTTAGTTTACTGGCTTGTGTTGATTCTTCCCTTTAAGTATCTATCGAAGGCTAATACAAAGACCTTGGGCTATTCTTATTAAATTCTTGGTGTAAAAAATTTTATAATCCTATGCTATCTCCATATAAGCTTCTTCTAACAGTCTTCTTTACAGACATTTAAAAATAATTTATTTGTAGCTAACAACTTATAAAATTTATAATCAATTTTTTAGTAAATAGATATGAATTTTAAACAATAATAAACCAATAAAATTCATCAGCTATTTAATTAAAGATAAATACTAAAAATAATTCCATAATAATGTTTTAACAAATTTTTTTATATGTAATATATATTTTCATAATTAAACTATTGTCAAATTTTGAAAATAGAAATAATTTTATTTTTAGTTTTAAAAATTTAATAAAATAATAAATTAGAAAAATGTAATTTTTTAAATAATACAGGTTATATAAAAGTTAATTGGTTTATTTATTTTAGTTAATAAGTAATAAAAAGTAAAAGAAAAAAGATTTTGTCCCTCAGCTCTAAAGCTTAATAGCCTATTTCAGAAAACGAAATAAAATTATTATTAAATAGGTATGCGAAATGTTATAAAAAAAAACACTTTTATTTTTGTATCAGATTTAAGTAAAAAATTTAAATTAAATTAGTTAAAACGCTAGATTATTTGTTATTGATATTAAATGTTAATTTGAGTAGAAATTAATTATTGATGGAAGGATATTTATTTTAGCAAACATTTGTAAAATTTATACAATTTTGGCCCTAGAGTAAGGATTAATATATTAGTTATTTATTGAAAAAACTAAAGCAAGAATAATTTAGTTAAAGTTAATTACAATGCTTAAATAAGAGCTTGGATTAGTTTCTTCATCAATATTAGTTTTGTAAAGATGAATAGATTCTTATTGGCCTGATATAAATTTTAACAAAGTCTAAATTATTAAATTAAAGCGAATCTGAAAAATATATCTTATTTATTAAGATGAAATTTTACCATGCTTTACTAGATAGGTTTAATACTATCAATTAAAGTCAACAACTTTAGGAACTCGATAGTTCTTTAAAGCAATTTTACACAGACTATAAAAATGATTGGTATAACTTATACTTAATTTCATAAATAGACATTAAAACTATCATGCAATTAAATAGCATCTTAGGAGAATAATTAAAAAATATTGACAAGCATATAAATGAGATGCTTAAGAGACTTAGTAAAAGATAATTGACTTAGTAAATATCAAATAATTAAAATGAGTAGAATATCTTATAAAACAAAGAAAGTAGTAATTAAATAACCAGTAGCAGCAATTAATTAGAATAATTATTAAATTAAATTTATATATAAGAAAAGATTAGTAATTAGTAAAATGAAGATTTACTTGATAAAGAAGTCAACATGGTAAAATAAATAGTAAGCGAAATGAATTTGAAGTAATTATTTGGATTAGAAAATGTGTATGTCTAACCTTATGGCTCACTTGTTAGTGGGTTCAGTTAGAATGATAGTGATATTGATATTAGTATAAATACAGATTGCTATCTAAATGAAAGAGCATTTCTTAGTCTTATTTATCATTTCATGATAACATATTTAGAGAAGCATAAAATCAAATATTAACAACTTGAATTTAAAAAAGACGCTCGTATTCCTTTAATAACTCTTGTTAAACAGAAAGAAAATACTGATTAGATAAACAACATTATTTCAATAGATATTTGTATAAATAATTTACTCGGATGCGCTAATTCCTAAATGCTTAAAGTAATTTCTTAGGCTTATCCAATAGTTGCATAGCTAGGAGTAATTATTAAATATTGGGCTAAAATAAATGGTCTTATTAGTAAAAAAACTCTAAGCTCATATGCATTTATTCTCATAATGATTAGTTTCTTGTAGAAAACAAAGCTAATTGATAATTATTTTTAAGAAAGAGTCTAGAAAAGGTAAAGTGACCCAAAGTATTTTACATCGATTAAAAGGACAAAGGATACATTGGAAGAATTTGAAACAAGCCTTTATTTTATAAAAGATCCCACGGTTTTGTAGAAATCTCAATAAAAATATAAGGAAAAAAATCCTCATCAAAAGAATCTACTTGACATGAATCTTGCTAGCTTATTTAGCAAGTTCATTGAGTTTTATACAAACACCAATGAAGAGAGTAGAAGATATATAGATATCGTAAATTAGTATATTTTAAAAAAATATAATAAAGAATTCTTCTTTTATATTTGTGACCCTTTGGATACAAAACATAATCCTGGAGAAAGAAGTAAAGTAGAAAATTTAGAAGATAATATATATATTAATGGATTTAGGCTTGCTTGGTAATAATTACAGGACAAACAATATTCATAAATGTTTAAATTAAAATAATGATGAGAAGGAACTATTTTTAGTTTTTTCTTCTTAAATTTTTTTCTTTTTTGTGTTTTATTTTATTTTTAAGGTTAAGAATTGATTCATTTATAATATAAAATAAGATTTTTGTTTTGTATTTTTCTTTTTTTTACTTAGATATTTGTTACCTTTTTTATTTAGAAGGCTCCATTTCATATGCAAAAACTTTTATCATGTAGGTTAATTGCTGAAAAGATATCTTGGTTAATTTGATTTCATTGATTAATTTATTGAAAAATTAATGAATCAAACAAAAACATAAATTAAAAGGAGGAAAAAATATTAATTTCTTTTTATTTATTGAAGTAAAGTTAATAAAATATAAATTTTCAATTTATTATTCAGCATATAATAAAATTCAAGCATATAACTATTAAAATATTCACAAATGATTTTCCTTTTAAAAATTATTTTAATTAATTTTAAATAAAGTAATAATTTACTTTTTAGTAAACTTCTTTCATTATTTCTCTATTTAGCTTGGACATTATATGTTAATTCTTATAGAAAATCATGTTTTTTAGATTTAATTTTAACATTTTGGAGTTTATCTTACAAGGACAGAGCATTATTTCAAAATAAAATTAAAGTTGTTTAATTTGTATATAACATTTACATCTGAGTAAGATGAATTAAATTTTTCATTATAACATTTCTATAGTTCATGAATACCTCATTTTTATATTTTAGGGTAAAAAGAAAAACAGATGACTTTTTTTAAAAAAAATTCTGTAAAACTCTCATGAAATTGTAAAAGCTTTGCTAAAAAATGAAATTTCTCTCATAGACTTAGAAGTCAAATAAAAATTCTTAACTCAAATTTAGATAAAAAGCACAATTTTCTATTTATCATATTCTTATTCTCTGAAAATTTGATTTCTCATGTTTGAGTTGAAAATGTATTTTTACAGGGTTTTAATTTGAAAATTTAATAGTTAAGTGCTATCTTCTGAAGAGCTTACAATAGATTAGAATGTGTTTATAACTAAATTAAATTTTAATAAGTGTAAAGCTAAAAAGGGGCATAAGTGTTTGTAATATCTTACTTACAACAAGGAATTGTATTTTCACCATTCATCAAGTCAGATAAAATATCTTACTTTTTATTCTTCAAATAATACTTATATTTAATATCTTCTCAGTCCTCAAGTAAAAAAAATATACTTTTAAAAGAGTTATTAAAGGCAATTTAGAAAACATCTTATTGAATTATATCATCACAGAGACAAGCTGTCAATTGTTTCTTAAATAAAATGATGATACAAAATTCTTTTAAAGTAATAAATAAAATAAGAAAACCTATTAACTATAAGATCAATGGAATAATAAAAGAAAGAGAAATGAATGTATTTATTTGTAAAAGTTACATGTTATTCAATATGGATGGTTTAATATTATTAGAGGGTGTGCAAAAGTACATATTACCTATTAAAAAAAGTAAAAATTAATAACTCTAGCTAGAATAGTAATAATATATAAATTTATCATTTGTTTTTAGTTTAATTTTAGATTTTAGAAATAGGCTGTTCTATTAATCTTAATAATTTTTTGAAAATAAAGCTTAATTAACTGGAAAAATCTTAAGAATTTCCCTTTAATTATGATGTAAATTTAAAATTAATAAATTTTCTTTAAAGGCATAATACTACTCTTCAAAATAATACGCTGATATAAAAAAATTTAAAAATCCAGATAATCTAAAAGGTTTCTTCGTGAAACTTTAAAATCGAATTATACAGCTCAAATTTATTTTGATCAAAAATTTAACAATGAAAAGTAAAGTTTTCATTATAAAAAAATAAAATTTAAGTAAAATATATGGTAATCAATCAAGGAATTATAAATAAATACTAAATTATAATAAATAACTGGCTACTAATTGATACATTTATTAGCAGTTATAAATAATAAAAATTAAGATTAGAAAAATAAATATATAATTAGAAAAATAGTATGATTTTTGCAAGCTGCTTTGTCTATTTTGTATTTAGCTATCTAGCCATATATAATTTAGTTTATCTTTTTAAATGTTTTTTGTATTATAATTTGCTCATCAAAATTGTACAGAGCCTATTTTACACTAAAATTAAAAACAAATTTTTTTTTCTAATTATAAATATTTTTTAGCATTTAATAGTCAATGGAAATTTAAAGAATTTGATTTTCTTATCATGCAAATATTTAAAATTTAGCTAATTTGTTTGCTTTTTTAATTTAAAACTCTCATTCTTTTGTGAATTTAAGTTTTTACTTATAGAGATATCCTTCTTACTTCATTTTTTAAACTAACTAGAAATTTTTAAGAAACAGGATAACATAATTTTTCTAAAATAAAATATTTCCTAATATATTCCGACAAGAGTATTGAGAAGCACCGTTGTTTATATGAGTTAGCTTCCATAATTATTTTAGGTAAACTTCTGATTGTCTATCTGCCAAAAAACTCCATATTTTTAGCCATTTTTATTATTAAGAAAAAATTTGATAAATTAAATGAGATAGAAATATGAAAAAAAAATTTTTTTTGATAGCTGTCATTTATTTTAATTATAATATGTAGACTAATAAATATACTATTTTGTTTTAAAGAAGATGGGTAGTACTCCATACTTTTATAAGAAATAGATAATAGAATTATGATATAGTTTCTTCAAGCTTTAAACTAACAGGAAACACTAAATTTCAATAATAATTAAAAATAGGAAAATTTATTTTATAGATTTAGGGTTAAAAAATGTTAGAGTATCCAGCGAGTATCACAGTTATAGCGATATTTATGGTATCCGTCTATACTTGCATGCTATTTAATCATATTGATAGATATAAGATCATGCATCATTAAAATAAAGATATGGTTTTAACTAATCAAAGTAGGATCCAATTCATACTTTTCCTTTTTTTTTATGCTTGAAGACAAAAGGTAGCATAGAATATAGGCTTTTTATTGAATCTATTTAAAATAATTGTATTAGATCAAAAAATGGATTAGAAAACTAATCTTATATTAGATTAGTTTTTTAATTTCTTTCTTACTATCACATACATTGAAGAAAAATTTTTAATTTATATTTTAGCTACTTAACAAATTAAGCGAATGACACAAGTTTTAGGATTTAAAAAATGTAAAATAAAGCTTTAAGAATAATCAAATAGAAAATTGTATGAGAGAAGAAAGGAAGGAAGGAGGATAGTAGAAAAATATATAAGTTAAAATAAATTATTTAATATTCATTTTTAGCGATTAGTTAGGTTAGTTAGTAATTGTTTATCATGAAAAGATTTTAAAAACAAGTCTGAAATCTAAATATGCGACTCAATATTTTATATATTTATATTGACTAGCCAGTTTCTGAAGAAGAACTGTAGATAATATTAAAAAATTTTGCTGAATGATTTGTGCTTGATGAGATGTTTAATAGTGCAGTTGTTGAACTATCTGTTGGTAAAATATCTTTTAAATTTATGAATAAATTCTTCCTTATTTTCACTTTTAGGCAGGTTATTGAAGTCATTATTATATATTTATATCACTTCGTTTTGTATTTTCTCTGTTAAATTAATCACTTAGTCCTCTTACTGCTAATTAAAATAGACATGAAATTTTGTTTTTTAAAACAAATATTCTTTTTTTATTTAATTTTGATTTGAAGTAATATTTGCAAAGGCACTGTATATAAATCTTTGAAAGGAAGACATTATATTTTTCACAACATTCTTTTTATTTACTTTACAATTTATATCCTGCTTTGCTAACTCATCCTCAAAATTTATAAAATTAGATTCTGTTTAATCTTTGTTAGATCCATCTACATCTGTTTACGCTTGCTACATAGTTGAAGAATTCAAATATTGGTCATTATCAGCATTCAACTAATTATCTTCAAATTAATTCTCTAGCAATTAATTACACTGAGGCATTTCTTTCTACAAAAAATTTTATTCATCAAAAAAATTTATTTATTGTAAGGATTATGATTATTGAAGTTGTTACTGTTGTTGTTGTTGTTGTTGTTATTATAGTTGTTGGTATTAGTATTAGTAGTTTTAAAATGGGGTTTTCGCAGCATCTTTTTGTTCTTAATTTGAGTAGTTTTAAAAATCACTTAATTAAGAGCTATCATTCATTTATGGATCATTCCCATTTTAAAAGTTATTTTGTAATTAACCTATTTATTCGTTTTGTTTTGAATGACTTCTAAGGTCTCTTTTGGGGAGATTAGAGTATTGCTGTTAAATTTTTTTTTACTTTTCTATTTTTTTTTGTTTTCTTTACTGCTTAGCTTAAGCACATCTACTTGAGCTTTCTACCAAATTTTGTGTGTTATTTTATTTTGGTTGCAGTTATACCATATTTTTATTAGATTCTTTGCTCACTTAGTCATAGGTAGTTATTGGGGTGATGATATTATTTTCCCCCTATTAATATTCATCACAAAATTTTTAATCCCTTTAATTTAATTATTAGCCTTATTAATAGTTGTATTAATTATCACTCTCTTCACCTCCAAAAGAAATATTATATTACATGGAGATAAAGTTTTATGCATTTTCTTAATAAGAAGCAGAGTACTAATTATTGCAATAATTACTAGGTTCAAAACAAGTTCCAATATAATTATTTAAATCGTTTTCGCAGTTATTTTCATTGTTAGCCAAATTCTGCTAAAAGGAAATAAAAGATGGATCTCTCTGAATGTTCAAGCTCAGTACACATGAGTCATCGTAGTTCTTATTTTCACTTAGCTGATTGCTTTTTTTATTGAAATTATTTATATTTTTCCATAAGATTTTCATAAAATTACTTTTAGTTGGTAGGTTAGCAGCATTAAAAGAAAGAATCCTCTGGCAAGAATATGAAATTATCTTAATTAGTGTTATTACAGTAGGGTTTTTACTATTCACCTTATCCTGGAATTTATTCTTACAAGTAGTAGTTTTAATACTCTACTTCAGCTTGAGAGACTTGATAAGTCAAAGACATATTTTTTTTACAGACAGAAAGACTCTGATATATAATCAATCAATCAATAGCTTTAATAATCGATAGTTAAATAAGTTTATTTCACTTAATCAATAAAACACAGATTTACTAAACAAATTCTTGAGTACAGATTTTAATTAAATATACTTTCTAATAAATAATTATAAGGATATTCAATCTTAGTTGCTTGATTAACTTAATAATTTAAGTATTTATATTATAAAATCTTATAATTTTAAATGAAAATTAACTTTTTTAAGCTTCTTAAATTTGCTTATAATAACAAATTTAGTTAATTTAAGTGTCAGCTAAATTAATACAAGATCATTTTCAACCCATTGATTTTTTAAAATACAAAAATTAGTTATGTAAAATGTCTTTGACTTTTTAAAACTTTTTTATGCATACAATACTGCCAAACATCAATCACAATAATCTACTTTCATAACTTATCCTACATGTTTTCTTGATAGGAAATTTTTTAGTTTTAGTATAGAATAAAGTTAATTAGTAAATACTGTATAAAATATCAATTAATCATGGATTAATCAAAGTTATTTCATTAATAAGAGCAATCAAATAAAAGCAACAGGATCAAGGTATTTGTATATAAAAACTCTTTATTTAGACACAAACCGATAAAATTAAGAAATGCGAGCAAAATTACATTGGTACTTTTAGCAGCGATAGTTCTATGTTTAATATGACAAGCTAATTTTTAAAGGGACTGTCTGTTTATTCATAAGGACTTTGATATAAGTTGGAATCAAATCATTTAAACAATCTATTTAATAAATGAATAAATGGAATATAAAAATCTTAGAATAAATTTTTTTCTTTAAAAAAACTTTCTTACTTCAATGTTCTCCGTTAAAATAATTAAATAAATCATTAGAATTAAAATTAATTTTTTATTGTATAGATATCAGTATATGAAAGCAACCATTTTTAAAAAATATTAATACATTTATTTTTAATATTTGATGCAACTTCTATAATCTGAATAGTAAAATAGCTTCAAATAAACTTAGAAAATAAGGGGAAAAGATTGATTGATTCATTCATTAAAAAATTTCACATTATTTGAAAAATATTTATTAATTTCAGCAAAATTTATGCAAAGAAAAATAGATTCAAAACCAATAATTTTCTAGCCTCTTTTTTATCATCATATTTTACCATATAAACGAACATGTTTTATTACTTATTCATTGATTAATTAAAATCAAAGAGGATTGAAGGAAAACTAAAACAGTAATATCATATTAAATTAGATTACATCATTTAGCAGGATAAGTTAATTGCTTGATTTATTTGTATTGAAGTTTTTTTCAATATTTCTAAATATATAGAAATAAAATTTCTTGCATTCATTTGTTAGTGGTAATCTATTTAGGAATTTTTTATTAAATTGAGCTTTTTCTATCTTTTATCATATTTTGTAATTTCTTTGTCATAAAAAAATGTTATAGCTTTATTCAATTAGCAATTAGCAAAGGATATTAGAGAAATTGTTTCTTCAAAAATAAAATATATCTGCGAATTAATTAGGTATTAAGATTTGGTCAAATCAAATTGAAGATATATTTATTATTTTTTATAAAGCTTCATTTCTTAATTATAAAACAAAATCTCCCACATTTAAAATTAAAATTTTAATAGAGTAATCTTTTGATTATTAGTTTTTAATACGCATAACAAAATATTAAGGAAAAATAGATATCCAATCAATCACTACCACCTTTCAAATATACAAAACAAAAATAAATAGTAAAGTAATCAAAATAATGGAAATATTGTATAATTAAAGAAGTAATTGATTATATTTTATCATAATTGCTTTAAAGTTAGATAATTAATGATCATAACTGCTTATAAAAATATAATTCTAAAACTTTTATGTAAAAATCAAATAAAATGTTTTTAACTTTTTCCTAGCTTTTAAATACATTTGCCATAAAATATTTTAGGGTAAATAGTTAACATATTTATTCAAATTTTTTAATTTAAAATAATTTTTATCAGGTATTTAAGAAAATAATGGTGTTTAATAAAAAACCAAAAATCTAGTTAAATTACTACCAGAAATTTGAAAAGTAAAAAATATTTATTATATGAAGGAAAAATGAATAATTTTGAATCAAAATTAGTTAATAGCTACCCAAAGAGCAAGTTAAAATCAAAATACAAACAAAATCTGATTTGTATTAATTTTTCAATATTATCATAAATGAATGCAAGGAAGAATTCAATCAAAATAAGAAGAATCTAATTAAATAATTTACAATGATAAATTTGATATATGGTAATAAACCATTTACACTCCTCAGTGTTTCAAGTAATAAGTATGATTAATTTAACTAACTGAGGACATCTATTTTTTTTAGAAAAGAAATGACTCCAAATAGAGTGAGTAACATATATGGTCTGCATAAATTAATATATACTTCTAAAGAGAATTATTTAAATGAAATTTCTAAAGTAATTAGTTTCTGTCATCAAATTTTTTTTTTATTGAGAAGGAAGAAAATCAAATAAATTAGACAATCAAACAAAAATTATGTAGATATAATACGCGCATAAATGAGAAATTGCATGCAAAAGGTCCTAAAATTTTGCAAACAATTCATATTTTTAAAAATCAAATAAATAGTTGCTTAACAATATATTATAATAAATTGCATTTCAAAGGATTGCTTATTATTTTTTTAATTACAGTTTTCATTCTAAAAATCTTTCAATTTAAAAAAAAGAGGGTTTTAGTATTGATAAATAGGTTGAAACATTGTCCTTCTGGAGATAACAAGAAGCTACCTCTTTTCTTAATCATTTAGTTATATTAAAAAGTTTTTTTTGGTTCAATTAATTTAATTTAGTATTTAAAGCATGTAAATATCATTCAAGCCTCCTCATAAAGCTGTATTATTTAATCCCTCATCTGCAGATGAGTCTAAGAGTTCATAATTAGATTTTTTTCAAGCCAGTTAGCAAAAAAACTCTTCAAAAAATAAACAAATACAGGACCAAAATTAGAGTGACTTAACAGCTAGTTTAAAGTGGTATTGTTAAATTGTTTTTTATCATAATATTTTTTAAAAGTATTAAGAAATTCTCTTTAGTCATTGATTTTCTTTTCTTGTTCTTTAAGGTTGTATAATTCCATTAAATTTGTCAAAACCTTCTTTTTTGTTTCTTCAAAGCTAAAGACCTCTTACTGATTTAAGAAAATATCAAACTTTGTTTTTTGATATTAGTAACTTTTTTGGCTTTTGTTACTATTTTCATCATACAACGATTCTATAAACCTCTTAAAAGATGCCATTATATTTCTGACAATATTCTTTTTTTCATTTCCATGCTAATGAGCAGGTTCTATTTGATGGTTACTCGTTCTACTATGAAATTTTTAATTATTTTAAACGTCATTCAAGTTGTCCGTGTTATAGTAATAATTATTAGTTTCTGATTAGAGCAGCTCATTTGTCGCTATTTAGTTAGTGGAAGATTAATAGATAGCGTTTTTCACTTCAAATAAATATTAGTTTGATAATGACAAAACTTCATCTTGATAAAATTAGCTGTTTTAAGGCTAAAAAAATTGCTCATTCAGATCATTATCATCCATCTCATTTTAAAACTAGTAGCTCGTTGATATCATCGTTTCGTTGTTAAAGCTATTTACTTTTTCGCTATTTTCATAGAAATTGTTTTCTTTTTACAGATCAAACTCTTGAAACTTTAGACTTTCTCTTTCTTCATTTTCGGTTGAAGGTTTCATCTCAATTTCTATTTATTCTTAAAAAACTTCATTTTCACCTTCATTGAGCTTTGTGTTTTCTTGCTTACTGCTTCTTAATACTCTCTTTGGTAGAGATTGAAGTCGCGAAATTAAATGTTGCTGTTTTTATCTTTTCTTAATTTACCTATATTCCCTTAACCTTTCTATGCTAGATTTGTTGCTTTATTTTTTAACTTCGATATTTTCTTATTACCTTTCTTAAAAATTTTGTGATGAATTTTCATTTTCTTAAGCTTGTATTTGTTAAATGATTTACTAATTTTTATTTATATCACATTATTATTATTATTATTCAAATATCTATTCCTACATTTGACCAAACTCTTCACATTTTATATTCTATGAAAGCTTTTTTGAATTTTATTATTCTGCCTTCAAAGAAAATTAACTATTTTAATTCTAATTATAATAAAAATTCTCTTGATCAAAAATACTGCTATTATTAAAGTTTTCGTTATTGAAATTATTTGCATCAAAATCAGCATTCATATTATAATCCCCTACAAGATTAAAGGAATTGTAAAATTTTTCATTTTAAGTCGTATTTTAGATTTATTAAATTTCGCTATTACCCAAAAATTCACTTTCATTTTTATTAAAATTATCTTGATTTTGTAATGGATATTTTAATTCATTTTAATAAAATATTTATCTGTCTTAGTTTTTATCATTTTACTAAGTAGCATTATCAAACCTTTTTTATATAAAAAAATATTAAGTACAAGCCTTTAAGCTCTTTATTTTTTAATACTTTAAATAGGCAAGGCTTTAAGGTTTCTTAAAGTCTTAAAATGAGGATTCGCATGTTCTGATATTTCTCAAATCTTTCATATCGGAAAGTTAGTTAATATAATGCTCATTAGAACTAGTTTTATGAGGCTAATATTTAAAATCTTAACGATTTTCACAAGTATTTTTTTAAATATAATTTTCTCCAGATTTTAGTACAGCTGGTCCAGAGTTCTGCTTCTTCTCATTGTGGAAGATTTTTACAGTTGGGTAACTGATAATTTTCTGGCAAGATAAATTATTTTAGGGTTAGTTTGAATAAAAAAACTAATCTTTACATTTTAAGTACAGTGCTGAAGCTACCTTTGTCCTCCTTCACCATCTTTTAACAAAACAAAAGTATTATTCATTATGTTTATATATATATAGAATCAAAAAGTAGTTTTCCTTCCTTTTAATTAATTATTTAACTAGCAAATTTATTATTCAATAGAGACATTACATCAGGTTAAATGATTTAAAATTTTAGAGATTGATTTATGTTTTACCCATCATATCGTCTTGGTGTAAAATATGATTGTTTAATATATATAAATGATATTTAAGCGCTCTTTCTAATTAAAATTAATCTTCATATTCGTTCATTAGCCAACGTGATTAGTAAAGCGTGTATTTAATTTTATTCGATAAAAGATTAAAATCCATCACTCATAACTAAAAATTCACATTTTTTAAAAAGCAAACACTTTTATTGCAAAAAGTAAACAACCTTTAAAATTTTGTAAATATTCAACCTTTACTCAAATGAATATAAAACTAAAAAGAAATGTTTTGATTCATGATATAAATAATATTAAAACTTGTCTAATATTAGCATTTGTCTTAAAAAAATTGACAATGATTTTACTAAATAATAATTAATCATGTATCTCTAGTAAGTCAAGAATTTAATATGAAAATTATTAGACTTATACTTAAATTATAAAAATTTATACTTTAAAATTTTCAGATCAGAAAATAATTTTATACTAAAGAGTCTGTCAAGAATTTTTAACTAAAATAGCTATCTACTTAAGGTAAAATTTGGATTCAAGCATAAAGAAAAAGGTTTTTATCCTAAAAATTAAACAAAAAAAAATTTTGTAATTTTACTAAAAAATTATTATCAGATAGTATTTATTTCATTAAAAATTCTAGAATATATATATTTTTTTTGCATGGTAACATTAAGAACCTCAAAAAATGGAGATTTATTCTAGATTTAATAATATTTAAATTGAAATAAATTGATTTAAAAATATACTTTTGGAGAAGCTTTTCTCCTTTCATTTTCATAATTTAAAAAAAAAATCTATTAAGAAATAATTGTTCTATAAAAAATTTACTTATTTTATTATATTCAATTACAATTTATTTGTTAAATAACACTTGTCCTTTAATTTATTTAGCCTGTTATTATAAATAAATATTAATTATGTTCATAATAAAATAAAGATTAAATCAAAAAATACCTCTTTACATTAATTAATATTTTTGTTACTTAATTTATAAAATTTTTGATAATTAAAAGAAAAATAAACTTCATTATTTTAATACTCATAAAAAATTTAATCAAAGGTAATTTTATAAAATATAGAAAAAAATTAATTAAGTATTTAACACTTTCAATTATTCTTGCTAGCTACTTCATTTAAAGAGTTATACTTAATCAATTTACTGATTAAAGTAAACAAATTTGCGTTTAATTGAATTTTATATCTCCAAAATGCCATTTCTTATCAGCGAGAAAGCAAAAAATGTTTTTTAAATCTATCTTATTAGGAAAACTATAGGAAGTCCTGGTTAATATTTCAAGATATTGCAAAAATAAAGCCTTTTTGAGATGAACTAAAAGTAATGTAGATTTTGAAAATTTTACAAATTTTTTGAAAGATTCTGTCTAATTTAAGCTCAGAAAATAATTATGAAAAATTTTACATTAGAGAAAGGGAAAAAATTGATTTGTTTTAAAGAAAAAAGTAGTTATTAATATCAAACAGTAAAGTCAATCAAAAATTTTGATGCTTTTTAAAGAAAGTTGTTTTAATTAACCTGATTCGTATTTTATCTTTATCATAGATAGTAATTTATAAATAAAATATTTTTGTTTCTCTCAAAATGCAAATAAATTAAAGTCTTATTTCTATATCACTTTTTTATAAAATCTCATTTTTAATTTTATTTTATAATTAATTTTTCTAAAAAGCTTAATAAAGTTATTATTTTGAATAAAAATACTACATCAAAATATAAATTTGTTACTTTTTACTATTTTTTATTATGTGAATAATAATAAACTAATTTTTAAAAGCGTTTTGAGCCTTAAATACAAATTTGATTTCTGGTATGCAAATTATATGATTTATCAACTATTTTATATTTATCACTTTGGGATATTACTTACTCAAACCAAATTTATATTAGAGTTTTATATGTAAAAGGGTTATATTATTAATTTTTTGTTATAAATTTTACAAAACTTTTATAAACCCACTTTATCTTTCTCAAAATTGGTAAAAATTAGGATTAACTAATAAAGGAAAATTAATAATTAAAATTATCTAAAAATATTAAGAATTCTATTTAGTTAAACTAGTATTTTTAAATAGTGTATAATTTTATACATTAATATTATAAAACAGTTGACACATCAATAATGATTTTATTATTTAAATTATATTTTCTTTACATTTAATTTATTCAGTGAAGAATATTAAAATTAAATTTAAAGTGTATTTTAATTTAATTTATTGAATTTAATATAAAATAACATTTTCCTTATACTATGTATTAATTGTAATTTAATGTTATTAAATAATGAAATCAAATGATAATTTGCTAATAAATATTATTTACCTTCCTGGCACTTAAAAAATTTGAGTATGAATAGCTAATTAAATTCAGAATGGCTGATAATAATGTATTTTGATTTTTTTTGAACTATTTTAAATAAAAAAAATAAATTTTTTTTCATTTAATTTGATTTGAAATTAATAATTTTATTATTTTTAAAAAACTTTTATCAAGAAAAAGATAAAGTTAATCAGCGAAACAAGCCAACAAGCTTCTTTAAAAATGCATCAATTATCAAAATAAAAACAGAAAAATATCAAAAAAATTCAATTATGTTTTATTTTTAATTTTAAATAAAAAGATTTAATTTTATTTCTTTGTTTTTGGTATTTTATTTGAAAAAATATTTTTAATTTAATCTATTATTAATAAAATTATTTTATTTTTAATGATCAAATTTTTTACAAAATTAAAAACCACTTTGTTATAATAAATAGACAATATTAAATCTTTTCAGTGTCATTAATATTCTAATAAAATAAATTGAATTTTACTTATTTGTGAGATTAGGAAAAGATATAAATCAATAAAAAATTTGATATCGCTATTTACTTTGCAAAACATTTATTTTAAATAGAAATTTAATATTTTTGAAGTAAGAAAAAAAAGAGACTCGAGGGAAAACATCTAAAAACTATTTTAATATTACTTAAATTTCCATAAATAAACTTAAGAGAGAGAGAGAGCTAAGCGATTTATAATAATTTTAGGGTGAATTAATCATAATTAAAGCATAAAATTTAGAGATAAATAATAAAAGGAGGTGATGAGTTTAACATAAAAGCAATAAATATATACAGAAGTCATTAAAAAAGTGTTAGAAGCTATCCATAAAGATGCTAATAAATAAGAAGACATTTTAAAATTAATTAATGATAGATTGAGCTATTAAACTATAAAAATTTAATACGATCTTGATTTTTATACATCTCTTGCTCAATATTTTCAAAAAATACATTATTATAATACTAAAGACAAAGAAGATGTGTTTAGTAACTTGCTTTTTTAATGCAAAAGCTAAAATTTAATTTTGTAAAATTAATATGAGATCCTTTTAAAGCAAATCATAATTTTGAAGCGCCTCAGAAGAATTCATTAAAGCATTAATGAGGACCCAAAAAGAACTCTAGATACTTTGAAAGAAGAATATGATTAAGAGGGAAGTTGCGAATAAGAACAGCTTTTATAGGAGTTCGAAAAAGATAAAAAAGACTTAAAAATGTAAATAGAAGATGATTTTAAAAACTTAACTTAAGAAAAAATCTAATAATTATTGTAAAGATATTGCAATCAACAGTAAAAAAATATAAAAAATGAAGAAGATTTAGAATCAATTCTTGTAGGCGTTTATAAATAGCAAAAGATTGACGAAAAAATTTAATAAAGACTTCTTCAAGAAGTTGAATTTATAAGATAAATAATTAGCAATATGAGACTAAAGGAGCTATTTGGATTAGAATACGTCACAGTATAGCCATATGGTTCTATAGTTAGTGGATTTGCTCAATAATCTAGTGATATAGATGTTAGTATTAATACTAATTGCTATATTGACGAAGAAAAATTTATCTTACTTCTTCACAACTTTATCTAATCAAACTACAAAAACAAAAATATCAAAACAGAAATTATAGCTTCCAAACATACTCCCTTGTTGAAATACACAAAAACAGATAAATTAGATCAAAAGCAAAGCAAAATAGAAATAGATATTTGTATTAATAATATCTTGGGGTGCGTTAATTCATTGATGCTTAAAACTCTTTCCGAATTGCATCCAAAAATTCAATAATTAGGAATTATAATTAAGCATTGGGCTAAGTAGAGAGGTGTTTCTAGTAAAACTAACTTATCCTCCTATGCTTTTATTTTGATGATGTTTTGTTTCCTTTTCAGAAAAAAACTATTGAACTCATTTTTTGTTTTAGACAAATAATAAAATTAGAAGAAGAATTAGAATTGGGAGGTCAAAATTAAAAGAAAAAGATAGGACACTCCTTAAACATTTTAAACTAATCTATACTTTTGCAGTGATGTAGATGATTTAAAATAGAGATTAGCTGTTAGGTAAAAATAAAAAGGTTAACCATCATTTGATGAAATACCATTAAGTTAACTTTTTACAGAATTTATAGAATATTATTACTCTAGCTAAAACGATACTGATAGGAGATTTATATCTATTTTTAACTTTGATAAATTGATCAGCTGTAATTAATACAAGTACTAACATTATGATGATGATAATTATTTCAACATTGAAGATCCTTTTGATGTAGAGCATAATCCAGGAATAAAAACTAATAAAAAACGCGACATATATGAACAAGCATTTCAAGAGGCCAAAAGTTATATAGACAATAAATAATACAATCTTTTATTCACAAATAAAAATAAAAACTGAGTTAAGTGTCATAAATAAAGATTTTCAACTTGCTCATTTAAAAAAATATATTTTACAATAATTTCTTAAATATATTTTTTTAATTTAAACTTAAATAATGAATATTTTTGTATTTATTTGTAAATTTAAATGTTTTTTAACTATTATCTTAAATATAATCTGAACATATTTTTGTCTTTGATTTATTTAAAAATTTATAAACATTCATCTTTATGTAAGAGCGATTTCATTAGGCCTTATTAAATTTAAAATACATAGATATCAAAGAAAATATTTTGAAATATAAATAGTTATAACACTCATTATTCAATTTATTTTTAAATTTACATAAATTTATGGAAAAAATATGGTCATACTATGTTTTTATTACAAATTTTAAATCTAAATTTTATTTTTTTATTTTCTCATCCTCCAATTCTTCATTTATTTTTGTGATGGTCAAAAGATCTTAAAATTCCTAACACTTCCTTTAAGTGCGCCTCATCAAGATTTTTATAGAATTACAAGGAATACGACAATCTCAACTTAGCGAGCTTTTCCATCTCTTCATGACATTAATTTGTGTTCATTTTACACTAATAATGGTCTTTCACCCAATCGCACATACAATATTTAATCCAATCTTTTTGTAGCTCCTTAAATTACTTGTATCTGCAATCTGAATTATCTAGTTTGCAGCTTCTCTAAATTAATTTTTTTAATTTTCATGTTAAAACATTCAAAACTTTACCAAAAAATATAAAAATTGTTTAAAAATAAATTGTAATAGCTTAGAATTTACAAAAATTTCATCGTAATGTTTATTTAATTCCATTTCTTGTATTTATTTAATGGCTATTTGAAAAGAAGGATAAAAATAACTCTTAATTATTCCTACTAAAGCTTAATTAATAAAATAAATAAATAAATTTATTATTTTTTTTTATTTTGAAAATGCATTTATTTATTTTTCTTAAGCATTTAATTTTAATTATAAATTAAAAATATTAAAAATTATTTTAGTGAATTTTAATTTGGATATCAAAAATGCCTTTATTTTATTGAGCAATAATTTATAGGTTAATACTTCTATTTATTTTAACATTTTATTTACTGATTTAAATATAATAATTTTTTATACAATTTGTCAAAAAATTTTATTAATTTTTGTAATTTTAAACTTATTTTAAAATACTATTTAATTTTAGCTGTATTTGTTGATGCAAATGCGGTATTTAATATGTAAACAAAATATTGTTTCAGGAAATTTCTTAATTACAATTACTTCTTTTTTGTACTAAAAACAAAGTAGATCAAAAGTTTTTAATTCAAAATTATCAGAAAAAATCACAAAATTTTACAAAAATACTCTGAATTGACAACTAAAATAATTAATAATTAGAAATTTTAGTTTTCCAAAGAATGAATTGAGATAAATTTTGGGCTATTTTTAACAAATATCAATGTAAATAATTTTGCTGGCAAATCTTTTTTAAAAAATGTGTAAGAAAAAAATAAAATGCTAAGGTGTTAATTGAAGATATGATGATAAACGCTCATTAGGCTTTTGGCATATAATAATAAAAGAAATAGTATAAATAAGTGGTTGTTTAATAACACATAAATAATTAATTAATAATTATTTAAATATAATTTTTATAAAATTACATAAATCAAATTAAATTTAGAGTAACTAAGAATTTATGAAGTTGATTTTAGCTTTGGTATTATTAGGTCTTGTCTTCTGTAATCCTTCTTATCCTGAATGGCCTCAAAAGTTTGAGTAGGATTTTACTGAAGAGTTCATCTATGGATTCTTGAAGTCCTCAACAAAAGGAACTTACAGTTATGACTATGCTAACAAAGCCTACAAGGTTTCTAGAGAGAATGGAAGAACTGATAGATATTGTGGTTTCAACGGTCTTTACTTCTTCAGAAACACCGCATGTGAATAAATTGTTGTGAATGGAGATAGATTCTTGTATTATCCTGAAAGAAATGACTGTTGTTATTGCTGTTCTAATGAACACGGTTGCGGTGTCCTTAAACCTACTTGGTTGTAGAATGCCATTTTCGAAGGTGAAACTACATTCAACGGTATTCCCGCTTACAAATGGAACTAAAAGGGTCTCCAAAATAACTTTTATTATGAAACAATTGCTGAAAACCCTCTTGACAGAGTGATGTTACAAATTGATTAATAACCTAACGATATTTAGAACTTCTCTCAATCCAGAAGAACTGAATTCTAACCAATCACTTTACCTTCTATCTGCAAGAAAGAAAACACTTGTTCTTACTTATCAACATGCACTGGAGTTAGAAAAATGTGAATAAAAAATAATTAATAAAAAAATAGATAATTCATACAAAATTATGAATTTATATATTAATTTGTAGATTTATAATTATAAAATTTAAATATAAAATAATTTCTACATTTTTAATCAATCTCGAAATCAAAAATAAATATTTGTGGAATTAACTTTCTAGTTTTTATTAATTAACGAATTAAAACAATTTTTTCATTAAATATTATTTTTCCAAATTAAATTTATTTTATTTGTAAAATTTTTAAATTTTAATAAATTAACGTAGATTTAGATTAAATTAATTAATAACATAGAATAAAATGGTATTTTTTTAGGCTATTACTATAACACCAAAAAAAAAAAAATAATAATAATAAATGGTTAATCATTTTCAAATATATCTAAAAATTAGGAATCATAAATATTATTTGAATGAGTTTTTTATTTAAAATACATACAAGTTAGCAAATGAATTAGTTAGCTGACTGAAATCAATCAATAAATCAATCACAAATTCACAAGCAGTTATAAAATATATAATTTTTGATTATGTATTTGAAAGGGCTTAAATAATATAACAATAATAATTAAAAGTTATTGGATAGTTACCAAATTCAAAGCGAGAATATCAATACAAAATTTAAAGTAGTAAGTAATATTTTCTAAGAAGATGGGAGACATAGTAAATTAATTGATAAATGAATTAATTATTAAAAAATATAAAACAAAGATGAAGTTAGTTGCATTTAAAATAATGTTAAACTTTTATAAATAAAACAGTACGAAGATATATCATTTGGTTAGCAAGTCTTTGATCAGCTAGAATCAGATTTTAGAAGAGTAATTTGCAATCAATACATACATTATTTTTCAGAATAACTTTTGAAGATGTTTAAGAATTTGCTAAATTTATTTTATATCTCAGATTATAGATGAATTAGCAGGTGAATAAAGTTTGGAAAGATTCAGAGTTGAATATGAAAAGCTTCACAGAGCTCTTAGGACATCTTATGAAAATGAAAAAAAGTAATTAGCAAGAATCAAAGAATTAAATGATGATATAGTTTAGCATGCCGCAAAATTATAAATGGCTTTAAAGCTAACTCAAGAAGATACAGATACAATATAAATGCTTAAAACAGAGCTAGAAAAAGCTTATAAAGTTTTAGAAACATCAAGAGATCGTGAAGAAAAATCTAAAGGAAAAATAGAGAAATTATAGACAGAAATTAAACATTTAACATAGCTAAATGAAACTTCAAATAACCCTAATATGTATAAAAACGAAACTGTTGAGAAATTAACAAAGCAAAATGAAGAATTAAAAGCAGGTAATTATTACCTAACTTAATATTTGTTTTAAAATATTATTTAAATAAAGAAGAATTTTAAGTTCTTTATGGAAATTTAATGAAAATAATATACATTTTTATACAAAACCTTTAATATGTTAATTAATTGAAATTATTTAAATTTTTTTTTGAAATGGAAAATATTAAATAGCCTCAGAAGAGTTTTAAAAGTAACTTGCTTTATTGAGAAATGCACTCAACGATTCCACTGATAAGCTTAAACAAATACAAAATGAAACCAGTATAATTAAATCTAAAATAAAAGAAGAAACTAAATAGAAACAGGAAATAGATGAAAAAGTAAATAAGGATAATGATCGTTGCAAAAAGATTGAGGGTAATCTATTTAAATATAATTTTGAAAAATTATTCACATCATGGAATTTTTTTAAAAGAGGAATTAAAGATTTTGAAGGATAACCATGAAAAAGAAGATGCTCTTAGAAAGAAGATGGAAGATGAAAACAAATAACTTGAAAATACTAAGGCTTCGAATTAGATCGAATATTAGGCTAGACTTGACGAAATCAAGAAGCTAGATTAAAACAAGAAGCAACTTGAAAATGATAAAATTAGTCTCGAAATTATTGAAAAAGAATTGAAAAGAAAAAAAGAAGAATGTGAAATAGAATACAAATAAAGAGAAGTTGAGAAAAAATAGAGAGAAAAAGAGCTCCATTAAAGACACACCGAATCTGATTAACTTAAAAAAGAAATTGATAAGTTAGAGGCAAAAAAATAACAAGCAACTCAACAAAAAGAAAATTCAATTCGTTCCAAATAAATGGTTATTCAAAGTGCAACTCAGCTTGAAAGATAAGTATTTGACACTAAAAAATTAAATGAGGAAGATCTTTAGTTAATCAAAGAGTTGAAGAATGCAAGAGAATTGCTAGAGAGAAGTTTATAAAAGACTGACAAGCAAAATAAAGAATAAGGTGATAAGATTAAGAAGCTTGATAGAGAAATCACTGAAAAAGAAAAAGAAATTAGAGAAAAGGGATGGGAGCTTGATTAAATGAAAAGATAATTGGGTGATTTAGAAAAAGAAAAGGAGAAATTTGGCAAATAAGCTGCCTAAGCAAATGCTGAGTACTTTAGAAGACTCGAAGAAATCAAGTTAAAAGACAATCTGATTTCTGAATTCTAAAAGAAAAATGTAGAAACTGAAGCTAAGTTAAAGCGTCAATAAACACTCTACGAAGCTGTACGTAGTGCCAAAAATTTATATTCTAAGAATCTCTCAGAAACTTAAGATGAAATTGCTGAAATAAAAAGAAGATATAAAATTACTAATCATCAAATTTCTTAGCTCAAGGAAGAAATAGATGCTAAGGAAATAGCTCTTGCCAAAGAACACTTTGAACACAAAAAGAAAGACAAGACCATTGAAGAGCATGCTCACATACTGGAAAAGAATAAAAAAGATATTGACAGAATGCAAGAAGAAATAAAGAATTTCGTAAAAAAATTTAAAATATAAACAAATTTTTTCAAAAAATATTTGTTATTTTTTTACTTTTTAAAATTAACTTTTCATAAATACTTTGAATTAAATAGAAAGGTGAAATAAACAAACTCCAATTCATTATTAAAGAAAGTGAGGGGAAAAGAGCTAAGCTGAAAGAAGAGTATGAAGTGGTTGTAAGTGAAAGAGATATCCTTGGTACTTAATTAATTAGAAGAAATGATGAATCTGCCTTGCTCTATGAATAAATCAAAATATAATAAAGAACTTTGGCTGAAGGTGAAAAAGCTTATAGAGAAAGAGAAGGAGATATCTAATTGCTAGAATATAAAAAAAATGATTTAGTTAGGTCCTTGAGAATATATAAGAAATAAGTGTCAGATATTCCTGACCTAAAAAATAATATTAAAAATTTAAGAAAAGAGTTGATTGAAGAACAATTAAAAGTAAAAGCACTTTCATAAGAGTTAGAAAGCCCTATGAATGAATCTAGATGCAGAAAATTAGAAGGAAGTGATCCTGATGTCTTTGAAATGAGACAAAAACTTTAAACATTATAAAGAAGATTGATAAGTAAAACTGAATAAGTAGTAGAAAAAGAAGTCTTAATTCAATAAAAAGAAAAGCAAGTCTAAGAATTAAGAGAAATTATGTAAAAACAACCCGGTCCTGAGGAAGCTAAGATGTTATCTAGTCTCCAATAAAACTTAAAACAAAGAACAAGATAGATGAAGGCCTTAGCTGCTGAGCTCAACATGTATTAAGCATAGGTATTGTTTATTATTGGGAATTAAAATTTTGTGAGTATTTTAAATAATCTCTCTAATTTAAATAGGTAAATGAATACAAATACGACATAGAAAAACTTAACAAAGAAATCTAAGAAACAAAAAGAAAATATTTAGAATAACGCAAAAAGGAATAAATTCAAAAGGAATAAATGCAATATGCCTAATCAGTAAATTTAATTCTTTGAAAAAATAATATTTATTTTTGATTTTTTAATAAAAAAAAAGAAATGAAGAATTATTTTTAACAAATTTTCTTAACTTTATTATTCAGGCATTTTTATCTTAATTTAGAGTACTTTAAACTATAAATACTAATTTAAATTGCTTGTTTAGTCTGTTTATATTTTGTAAAGGAATAAATAAATCATTAAAGAAATTATTTTAATGCTATACAACTTATATTTTGATATGATATGATGTTAATTCTCTTAAAAAAGAAAAAATAATTAAATTTTTAATTAAAAGTAAATTAAAATTAATTTTAAAGCTAATACTTAATATTTTATTTTAATTTAATCTTCATTAATAATATATGTTAATTCTTAATTTTAACTTTATTCGTTATAATTTTAAAAATATCTTCTATTCAAGTCAAAGTAAAATTTTTAGTTTAGCAAATGAGTGCTAAATTAGATATATTTTATTTTGGTTAACCAATCTGATTAGAATGAGACTCTTAATGTTTATAAAACTTTAGATATTTTAATGCTAAGAAAATAAATTCTGAAATTTAAAATGTAAATTTTTTTTCTAACATTTTAACATTTGAATAAAAAGATAAAGTTAATAAAAAAAGACATTTTTTTTACAAAATTTTAATTATTAATTTTAAAGCCAAAAACATAAAATGTTTTATTATTAATTAATTATTATCATCGAATTATAGATTTAATTTAATGCAAATAAATTTTTTGAAGTATTATTGAAGTATTAAAGTATACAGTATTTTGAAATTTCTTTAAAAAAAATTTTTTTAATATAAAATAAAATGTTTTTATTTGATTATTTAATAGACATTTTTTAAAAACTATTGAATTTTAAAAAGAAATTTAATTAAAAATTTGATATTTTAAATATCAAAGCATGAAATAATAGGTAATAAGCTCATTTTAATATAAATTGTCAATCTTTTTGTAGTTTTATTTATTCATTTTAATATTTAATTTAATATTTTTTGGCAATTTTTTAGAATGAACTTATTTATTTAAAATTTGTTCATTAGAAAATGAAAATTATAATTTTAAATGAGATTTTAGTAATTTAGTTATATATAAAATAGAATTTGTTTTTAAATGGAATAAAATTCAAAATAAATATTAAATGGGTTAAAAAATTAATAATTTAAATAAAGTTTATTAATAATAATTAAAATCTGCAGATTTCAAAAATATGTGTTTGGCTAAAAGTTAATTAAACAGAATATTTGATTGCCTAAGTTAATTAATTATATAAATTATTTTTCAAATGTTTTTTATTAATCAATCAAATTCTTTTTATAAATTAAGTAAATAAATTTATTAGCTGAAGTAAATAAAATAGCAATTTCACAATTTATTTATTTTGTATATTTTAGTTGTTTGTTTAACTCTATTGATATTTTTTTTGCTTCCATTTTATATTTATTATTATTAATGTTTGTATGAGCTAAGAATTACACATTTTTACTTGTTACGAGAGTTTTTCAATTAATAGAAAGCGAATTTTTGAGAAGAAACAAAAGTATTAACCACAAAAAGAAAATATAAAGAAGAGGAAAACTTTTAATATAAAAGCACAAATAAAAAAGTTTACCTAAAAAAATTAAAAAAATAATAAGAGTCACTAAATTGATTACATAAATAATATAAATTACACATAAAATAAGTAGTAGTTTCTTTATATAAATTTCTTTATTCAAAGGCAACACCGAAGATGGGTCAATGTTGTGGCTTTGTTAAAACAGAAAATGGAATTAATATGCACTAGGCATAGTTTAGTAGAGAAATAGAAGAGCACTTAGATAAATTAGAGAAGGACAGAATTATAGAAGCTTAAGAAACATCATCGTAATTAGAATATTATTTTGTCAATAAATCTAAATAAATAAACTATGATAGTACTTATCAATATTTATCTCCTATTTCAACCCTTTTACCAAAATAGTCAAATAGTTGTAGTAAAATATATAAGCCAATTAGTTAGAAGCTATTATGTTAATATAGCATAGATAAGAGTATTTTTATTATTCATGTCAGATGATATTAGTGACATATTTATGATGATCAGTATTAATTAATTAGGCTTTTTAGATACTTTAAAAATTTGTGTTCAGTTGATTAAAAAGGAAATTCTATTATACAAATTGCATATTTATAGCATAAATATAAGGTGATATGGGAGATAAATATGTGAAAATTCGAAATCGTTGAAAGATTATACAGTAGAATATGATATTTTGGCTACATTTTTAAACAATATTTAAAAGAATAGCTACTGAATATTCAGCAACGAATATATAGATTGCTTTATTTTAAATTTATAATTTTAAAGCATGTTAATAAATATAAATACTCATTTTGCAATTAAGATAAATAGGAAATATTGGAAATAATAATGGACCGACAGCAGGGTATCATGATGGAAAGGATATAGGAGCCCATTAATCAAATTTATCAAATGAAATATAGAAATAACGGAGTGCAGATAAATAATTACTTAAAAAAGAGTCAGCATACGAAGACTACGAAGTTAAAGTCATAGAAAATTAAAATGCATAGAAAGAATAGAATTAGTATATAGGATAAAATAGCACAGGAGATAAAGTTGAAAAATATAACTCTCAGACTTCAAAAGACTTAGCTAGAATTAAGTCGTCTGAAAAAAAGAATTCTGTAATTTCCAAATAAGAATCTATGAATAAATAAGGCACACTCTCTAATAATTTAACTGCTAATAACTAAGCACTTGGAATAGAGGAGATACATTTAGAATAACTTTCAGTGAGTCCAAATAACTCATATAATTATGCAAGTAATGAAGAAAGTCTTAATAATAGTGTGCATGATGAGGAAACGAAGCATGCTGAGAATTAAAATGGTTAAGCAGTTAATGGAGGAGTTAGTTTTGGTAATGATTTAAACAAAAAGTCCTCTTTGTCGGCTTAATTATAACCAAATATTTTAAATTAAAATGGTATTTCATAGTCTAATCCTGCTTCTCCAAGCCTCAACTCTGGTATCTCTAGTTCTAACGTAAGGGAATCCTTTTAGAATAATGGAGGTAGAAAAAGCATACTATTAAATACTTTAGCAAAGAAAGATGATCCTAACAGTGGTTCTAAATCTATTCTAACTTCAGAAGACCAACAAGAAAAGAAAAAAGAAAAAAGAGTTAAGCTTGTTACAACCTAATCAGAAAAAAGGTTTGATACAGATACAAATAATGCAAGGGAAAACACAGAAAAAACAACTCCATCTAAACCAAAGGGAGTTTTGAAAAAATACGATCCTAATTCCTCCTTCTCCGATGCTGATTCACCTCGTACTAAGACTAAAAAGAAGGTTAAATTCAAAGAATCAACATTCAAGAAGTAATCAAAAAAGAAAAAAAGTAAAACTGTTAATTTCATTAATTCAAGATTTAATTTTTAAAAAAATTAAAATAAATTTAAAAATATTTTTAGTTATTTTTTATTGTGATAAAATAATATATAATCAAAATCAAAAAAATAAACAATCAAACAAACAAAATTGCTCTAATCTGATAAATCATATTTTTAAATACAAAAATAATAAAACATTTAAGCAATTCTATGATCTTAATTTTAAATATATTTTTTTAAAAAGCTATTTATTTAATATTTATTTTTAATAAAAATTAAAAAATTTTTTTAATTAATTAAAATAGAAGATTGAGTTAGTCACTTCAAGATAAAATTTTTAGAAAAAACTGTAAATAAATAAAATAAGTAAACTCGTACTAAACAGATGTTCTAATAACTAACTAACTAAATATTGTCTTAATAAATAGAAATAAAGAATAAAACTAGTAATAATAACCAACTAAGTTAATAAATTAAAACACTAAAAAATAAATCTTTGCTATTATATTTTAAAAAGAATCCAACCAATCAATAAATCACAAAAAACCAAACAAACAAATAAATAAAATTATTATCTTTAATTATAATTTAACCAAATTGTATAGATTATTTATCAAATAACCTACTTCTTACTTCATTTACTCATTCATAAGGGAATAAATAATAATCATAATAATAACGAGTATTCTATTTTAAAATTAAAATGAAAAACTAAAAACTAATCATAAATCCTTAATAGGTTTATATTAATCAATAAAATATTCATTCTGTTTTATACATTTCACCCTAAAAATTAGTAAAAATATAATAATTTTTGTCTTAAATTATTTAAAAACTTAAATAATTGTCTTTGTCCTTTTATAACTTACTTCCAAAATCTTATTAGAAAATAATTTTCACCAATAAATTAATTAATTTTAATTGCTTTAAAATGAAATACAAATTTTAAATTTTATCTTAAATTTTAGTAAAAAAATCTTCTATTTAAATAAAAAAATTAATTTTAAAATTACTAAAAACCATTTTTTACTTTGTTATTATTTAGGAAAATAAATAAATCATAATTTGATATAGAGTACAAGTAAATTTAAAACAAATAGAATTATGATAATTAAATAAATAACAGTTCTATTGACCACGATTGTTCTATTCATTACAGACATAACTAAATCTGCTTTTCTTAATTCATCTTATATATCTTTAGACTATTAAATAGATAATTTTTAAATTTAAAATCTTATTATTTTAACTCAAATGTTTTTAATTTATTAATTAATTTATAAAATTTGATATAATAAATTATTTCTTTTTAAATTTTTTTAAAATAGTAAGTTTTTTGGCTTAGTAGATTTATTTTTATTAACTTTTAATAATAAATAATTTAATTACTTTATCAATATTATTTTTAATGACTTGCCTATCTCCAAGTAGTCTAGTGGATACTTCATCTACAATCTATTCTGTTTCACCTGCTAACTACTCAATATCATTAAGCATTTAACCTTGCTCACAAATATTATTGCCTTACTAAATTAATATACTTCTTTCTGTATTATTTTGCTATTTATTAATTAAAGGAAATTAACAGAGTTTCATAAATAAATAATGCAAGTTAAAAAGATTTACATAAATGGATTTTTCAACTTATAACTATGAGTATTTCTTGAAAATATCGTCATAATCTTATCTATATTTGCTTACTATTGCAGTATAATTTTTTTTAATGCTATTAGGAAGACAATTTATCTCAAATTCCATCTATTTAACCTTAATTATGTATAAATATTTAATATTGATAATAATTTCATCAAAAGTTACGCAATTCTCTGCTTCTTTTATAGAATTCTTAACATTTTATAAATCTTCTTCTATATTTTTAAATATTATGTAATATTTAGGATTTTAATTTTGAGTTTTCATGATAATTATGATTAATATGCTTTATTATAAATTATGAATCAATCAATTAAAATCATTTACTAAAATCTAGTTAGTTATTTTTAAACTACTTATGTCTCTAATTTAATGTCTATATTATATTTTAAAAATCCTCTTCGTAGCTCGTAAACAACTCAGAAATTTCTAATGGTGCTTGTTCTGTCATTTCTTTTAAATTACCTAAATAAGTAAATTTATTTTAACTAATTTTTTTTCAAGCTTTTTTTTTTCTACTAAAAATTTAATATTCTTATTCTGATAATAATTAAATTAAAAGAAAATTTGACTCTTTTTTTAATGGTACTAAAGATATTTTAAAACGCAAATTATCAAAATACATCAAAAAAACCAACTTTCTTCCTTATAATAGTTTTTTAATTTACAAAATATATTTAAAAAATAATTTAATTAAAATCATTAATATTTTGTTAAAAATAAATAAAAATAATTAATTTAATTATTTTTTTTATATCTGATAAAAAATTATTGTATTTTATTTAGGTTTTTTGAAGAGAATTAAAATATATTATTCATTAATATTTTAGTGAGAGAAAAAAAATTGATTTTTATAGAGAGTATTAGATTTTATTTTTTAAAAGAGTTAGATAATTAATTCTTTTTTAAAGCCTAATTTATAGTCTTGAAAATATTAAATAGCTCTACTGTAACTTTTTAAAATCTATTTGATAAAAGTAATAGCAAAAAATAAATTCTTACAATTTTCTTAAATAGAATAAAAAATAAAAATTTTAAAGTAAAGTTACTTATTACTTTTGTTACAATTACAGTAGTTAATATTAAAGAAAATTTTGATGAATTTGGAGGAGATTGCTTGAATGTTGAATTAATTTATTTTTTTTTTTGATAAATACTTTTAAGTATATACCTCACAATCAAAATTTTAAATGAATTATCTTGCAAAAGTTGTAAAATGATGAATTTTAAGGCTTTTTTTTATCATAAAATGAAAAATATGAGTTAACTTAATTTAAAAATAACCATTTTAGCAGCAAAACATCTAATTTTTGAAAGCAATAATAAAACATTTGACTATTTATTTCCACACATATTTAAATTTTTTAAACCTAATAAAAAAAGTTTATTTAACTTATATATAAATAAAAAAAAAATTATATAAGTAATAATAAATTAAAAAAAGATAAGATAGTAAGTTAAAGTGCTTAATAAATTAACTACTTAATCTAAATAAATGATAAATAAATTCGACATTTTTGGTAGCTAAATTTAGCTAAGATTTAATAAATATTCTACTTATAAAACTTAATTCGGCTCATTTGTTACTATTTTGATTATTGGATTTATTATTTTCCGTTTAGTTTTCATTATTTAAGATGTCGTTTAAAGAGCTAATCCTTAAGTGATTTACAGCGAAAGATAAGTAGATGATCCAGCTATTTTTTAGGTAACAAGTTAAACGTTTCCAATTGCTTTTGTTATGGAAGATGCTGTTACCTCTAATTATTATATTAATGAAGGTATTTACACTGTTTAAGCTTCATGGAATCAAAAGGTAAAAAAGCTGAATGAAACTACAAATTTATATGAATAAGAATGGAAGGTGGTGGATATAGAATTAAAACCTTGTACAATTGAAAATTTTAAAAATTAAGAAAACTAAAATTATTATCTGAAATTAAATTATACAAATATGTATTGCCTTCCTTCAGATTCTACTTTTGCAATTTAAGGAGATTATTAATCTGATATTTATTCAGAAATTCAACTTAAAGTTTAGAAATGCACCTAAAATTGCATGCCAAACGATGTAATTGATAAATAATTGCTGAATTCTAATTTTGGTATGCAATTATCTGACTCATATGTAGATCCAACACTAAAAGATCATCCTTTTAAGATATATTCAAGAGATATGTTTTGGCCAACTAGTATTTTTCTGTTAAATAGGTGATGTTAAATAGGTGAGTATTTATCTAAGAAATAACTATGTTTATAGTGATTTTGGTTGGTTTTTCTCAGAGTATATCACTTAAAGATTTCCTGCATACAGCTTTTTTGAGTCTTACGTAATTTATATTTTTTATGTTTTAACTAATCTAAATAATTGGTTTTAAATAACCAATCAAAATTTTAATTTAACTTTTAATTGTTTTTTATGAGTAATTTCAAACAGGTTATATTTTTTGATTGACCTAAATTTATTTAAAATTTAAAATAAAGAGTTTTCCACCACAGTTTTAAGATTATTATCTGAGCATAGTCTTTAGATTTGAAAAGTAAAAAGAAGGATCCTACAAAAGATCATATTAAAACTTTAACAGTATAATATCTGAAATTGGTGGTTTTACTTAAAGTCTCTTAGCGATTGGGTATTTGATTTGTACTAAAGTTTCTTAATTAAAACTAAACTAAAGATTAATCCGACAGGCATTTAATTATCAAGACTCTGTTAAATCATAAAATAATATAAGTGAAAAATAAGTAGTAGTAAATGAGCTTAAAGAAAAGCTCAGAATTAATAAATAAAACAACATTTAGTAAATAAATAACACTTAAAAATTTTAAACAGATTTCAACTCCACATTAATAAATTAACATCAACCCAGTCCTAATAGGAAATTTACTGATTTTAAAAAAAGATTTGATAACACTAATATTGGATAAATTAGCAAGCAATCTTCAATTATTAACACTCCCAATTAATCAAGTTAAAGTGTGGTAAATATTCCTAGCGAACGGTAATTATAGTTTTAGCTTTAAGACAAAAAAAAGTAAAAAAATGAAAACCAAGGAAATGAATTGAAATTTAGGGCTAGCGATTTGAGCTAAAAAACAAACGAATCAAACCATAACATGAACAATCAGATCATTAAAACAATAGATTTAAGCTAATAAACTAACGTGCTTAATTGTAAAACTAATTTTTCCAAATAAGTAAAATCTAAATATAAAAAAGAAGTAGATAAAGATTAAGCTCAAAATGAGCAAAAGTAAATTTTAGGATACCTTCTTTAAGATAGGTGTGGAAGCTTTATTAGAAGTCCTACTAAAAAAAATACAGAAATATTTGAAAATATTAGCTAAAAGTAAGCAAACAAATTGAAAAAAATAATTTAAAAGTAAGATGACAAGCTTGTTGAAAAA
>JH719948.1:5253-92816 GCA_000231845.2 Tetrahymena malaccensis 436 | reverse complement strand
GAACGAGAAAGATAAATAGTAAAGCGAATTAGATTTGCTTTTTGAGGATAATAGATCTGAAATTGAAAAGGCAAAAGAGGCTTATTTTGCATATAAGAATATTTTAAATAAATAAGATCCTACTGTTTTAGACTACAAAATTATGAATTTGTTGGATCCAAATTTAATTGGAATTTTTGGAGGTTTATCAAGTGATGAAGATGTCACCAATAATAATTCAATCAAAGATGAAGCTTCATCTAAAGAGAATGCAACAGAATTAAATTCTCCTTAACTAAAAATTTAATAAACAAACAATACTAACTTTTGTACCTAAGAAATAAATATAGCAAAAAGCAAAGAAAAACGCTTCAAAGTTGAAATTTTAACAAACTTTAGTGAGCTAGAAAAAAGTTGTGAATAAATTCCATTAGAAGATTTGTTTTAGTTGCCTAAATAATTTTATTCTAAATAAAATGAAATAGGTTTAATTTAATGAAAATGATTACAGTCATATATTTAAATGACTCTCTATCACCATTTAATTCTTACAGTTTATAACTTTTTACATATTTTCTTAAAATTCTTAAATTGAAAATATTGATTAATGTTAATTGTTTGATTATTTTTGATAATTTTAATTTGAAATACATTTTTAAATAAAAATTAATGCAGAATTATATATAACTATTAATAATTTTTCCTCAAAATTATTTTTTTTTAAATGTTTTTAAATTATTTTTAATTTAATTTTTATTTATTATATTATTAGTATTTTACATAATTATAGTAATTATTTTTTATTATGTTTAGCTCTTTTTATAGCATTGTTGATTAATTTAGATTATGTTAAGTATTAAAAAATATATAAAAGATGTATAATTTTGTAATTAAGAAGTTTTTGGATGAAAAAAAAAAATCGATTCATATAATTGATATGGAAAAATAACCCTTTAGTAATCAATGTTTAGAATTTTTGAACTTAGTAATCATAGTCAATTTCAAAATCTGACTATAAGTAAAAAAATAAAAAATTAAATAATTTATTTTTTTATCTAGCATAAAATATATCAAATTTTACGGCAAAAGAAACCATTCAAATAATAAGTAAATTATAAATTAATAATTATTAAAATAAGTAATTAAATCATTTCTTTAAAAAATTTAAATGATAGATAAAATAGACATTTTTGGTAGCTAAATTTAGCTAAGATTTAATAAATATTCTACTTACAAAACTAAATTTGGCTCATTTGTTACTATTTTGATTATTGGTTTTATATTCTTCCGCTTATTTTTCATAATTTAAGATGTTTTTTAAAGAGTCAATCCTTAAGTTATTTACAGCGAAAGATAGGTGGATGATCCAGCTGCTTTTTAAATAACTAGTGAAACCTTTCCAATAGCTTTTGCCATGGAGGATAGCGTTACTAATAATTATTATATTGATGAAGGCATTTATACAGTTTCAGCTTCATGGAATCAGAAGGTAAAGATATTGAATGAAACAACAAATATAAATGAATATTAATGGAGGAGGATGAGTATTGAATTAAAACCTTGTACAATCGAAAATTTCAAAAATAAAGAAAATCAAAATTATTATCTCTAGTTAAATTATAAAAATATGTATTGCCTTCCTCCAAATTCTACTTTAGAAATTTAAGGGGATTTTGGTTCTGACATGTTTTCATAAATTCAGCTGAAAGTTTAGAAATGCACTAAAAATTGTAAACCATAAGATGTAATTGATAAATAACTGCTGAATTCTAATTTTGGAATGCAACTATCCGACTCTTATGTGGATCCAACTCTAAAAGATAAACCTTTTAAGGTATATTCAAGAGATATGTTCTGGCCAACTAGTATTCTTGTCCCTAAAGTGGTGTATCTCTATCTTAGAAATAACTACGTCTACAGTGATTTTGGTTGGTTTTTCTCTGATATTATCACTTAAAGATTTCCTGCATACAGTTTTTATGAATAATCTGTAAATTAAAATTTTTTGCTTTTTTATTTCTACTAATCTAAGTTGTTAATTTAAAACAACCATTCAGTATTTTAATTAAATTTTAGTTCTCATTTTGGAAGAATAATTTCTAATAAATTACTGTTTTCTTTTTAGTATGATGAATTAATGTTTTTAAAAAATATAAAGATCTTTCCTCCATCGTACCAGGATTACTTTTTTAGCATAATTTTAAGATTTGAAAAGCAAAAAGAGGGATCCTACAAAAGAACATATTAAAATTTTAACAGTATAATATCTGAAATAGGAGGTTTTACTTAAAGTCTCTTAGCGATTGGATATTTGATTTGTACTAAAATTTCTTAATTAAAACTAAACTAAAGATTAATCAGATAGGCATTTAACTACTAAGAATCAGCTCAATCAGATGATAATTTAAATGAAAAATAAATAATTGTAAACAAGCTAAAAGAAAAAGTTAATTTTAATAAATAAAGTAATATTTAGTAAATAAATACAACATAATAACTTTAAACAGAATTCAATAATACTTTTATAACTCATGATTAATTTAATGCTAACAGCAAATTTATTGATCCAAAAAAACGATTTGGCAATTTTAATAGCAGCTATATTCTCAAACAACCTTCAATTATTAATACTCCTAATTAATCAAATTAAAATTTGGTAAATGTTCTGAATGAGAATAAACTGAGATTTCAATTTTTATAAAAAGCAAAATAAACAAATGAAAATCAACTGAAAGGTTCAAAATTTATAGTGAGCGATTAAAGCTAAAAAACAAATGAATCAAACCTTAAAATGAATGATCAATCTTTGAAAGAATAACGTTTAAGCTAATAAATGAACACTTTAAATAAAAAAAGGAGTTTTTCAAAATAAAAAAAATCTAAAAAAAAAAAGCAGAATGATAAAAATACAACTCAAGAGGAACAAAAGACAATTTTAGGATACCTTCTTTCAGAAAGGTGTGGTAGTTTCAATAGAAGTCTAACAAAAAAAAATACAGAAATAATTGAAAATATTAGCTAAAAGTAAGCAAATAAATTGAAAAAAATAATTTAAAAGTAAGATGATAAGCTTGTAGAAGAATATTTTCAAAAATTAATGAATTAATAAATAAACAGTATGACAATGAGCGTTTGGGATAGGATGAAATCTTTAGTTTTTCCTTTTGGGAAGATTAAGAAAAAATAAAAAATAATTGATTATAGCTTAGAAAAGCTGTATTAAAAGCTTGATATCTTTTACATAATAAAAAAGCTATTCGAAGTAGATAAATTAAAAAGACTTTTACTTGATGCTGATCAAATACAACTGTTTGAATATATGCCAAAACCAACAATAATTCCTGATTTAGCTTAAAAAAAGAATGACAAAGATAAATAGCAAAATGAATTAGACTTGCTTTATCAGGATAATAGATCTGAAATTGAAAAGGCAAAAGAGGCTTATTTTGCATATAAGAACATTTTAAATAAATAAGATCCTACTATTTTAGATTATAAAATTATGAATTTGTTGGATTCTAATTTAATTGGAATTTTCGGAGGTTTATCTAGTGACGAAGATGTAACAAATAATAATTCAATCAAAGATGAAGGATCTTCCAAAGATAATGCTTCAAGATCTGAATTCCCTTAATTTAAAATTTAATAAACAAACATTACTACTAATTTTTATAGCGAAGAAAGATATCAAGCTTAAAGTAAAGAAAGGCGTTTCAAAGCTGAAATATTACCAAACTTTACTGAGTCAGAAAAGAGCTGTGACCTAATCCCATTAGAAGACCTGTTTTAATTGCCAAAAGAGTTTAATTCTAAATAAAACGAAACAGGTTAAAAATAATGAAAAAGTTATCCTTCTAAACATCATATTTTAAATAATTTTTATTTGTCTTTTGAAATTCATTATAAATTTTAGAATATTTAATTTAAACTATTATATTGTTCATTAATTTTAAGGTTGATTGAATTTTTAATATCTAAAATAAATGTTATTTAGTTTTAAAAATTCTTCAAAATCAATTTTTATTAAAAACTTAAAATTAATAAAATTGAATTCGTGATTAAATCTATTAATTAATCAGTTTATTAGGTGTTTGTGCTAAAGAGAAGCAATTTAGAAGTAATTTATAATATGAAAATAATATTTTAGGATAATAAATAACAAATATAATAATTAAACAAATATTATAGGCATAATTAATGCCTAGCAACTTATTCTTTGCTAATATAAAACTATTACTTTATATTGAACAAATATATCTTATGTGTATGTGTAATTATTGGTTAATTAATTTAGTAATTAAGTTGTTTTTCTTTTTAAAAGAAAAATAAACTTTTTTTAATAATTTTGTAAACTCTTTTACTTTTTTAATCATAACTCTTATATAAAACAGCAAGTTTCAACTTGCTTTCTTGCTTTAATATATTCATACTTTTCAAATCTTTTTACTATTTTTCTTTTCGTAAGATCTAGAACGTGAACGAGAGATAGATCTTCTTGGAGATAATCTTCTTCCTCTCATGTTAAATTTAGCAGCTTAACTTGTTGAAGCATCTGAGCTTGAAAATAATTGCTATTATTATAAAAGTGGATTTAGTGGTACTCTTTTAGTTGTTGCACTTGTCTGTGTTTGAACTGCAGCTCCTTCTTTAGGCCTGGCTTCTTCAACTACAATTTTGGTACCAGCTAACCGAGCTCCATTCATAGAAGCTAAAGCTTTAGCTGCAGCATGAGTAGTAGTAAATTCAACAAAAGCATAGTCATCCTTCATTAATATATCAACTAATTCACCGTAACCTCCAAATGTAATTACAAGATCTTGCTTTTTAATTTAAGGACCTATTTTACCAATATATAAACGTGTTGTTTTGATTTCTTTTGCTTCATCTTTTGGTCTAGCTCCTTCTACAACTATCTTAGTTCCATTAAGATTATATCCATTCATTTCTTTAACAGCTTAAGCAGCAAAAGAGCTATCTCCAAATTCTATAAAAGCGTAATCTTCCTTTCTCATGATATCAGTGATTTCACCATAACGTCCAAATAAATTTAAAAGATCTTCTCTTTGGACACTTTTTTAAAGTCTACCAACATAAATTCTAGGATGTTAGGCTAAATCTACATTTTCACTTACTCCTTTTATCTTAGCAGGTTCTGCCATAATTCTATGACCATTAATAAAACGACCATCAAGCTCAATAACAGCTTTTTTTGCATCTATTTCATTTGAGTATTCTACAAATGCATAAGTCTCCTTCATCATAAAATCACTAATGCTTCCAAATGTTTGACAAAGAGCAAAAAGATCTTCTTTGCTTACTCCTGCTGTCTTACCTATATAAACTCTATAACTCATTTTAATACTTTTCTTAGTGACCAACTAAATATATTGATTATTTCCTTTTAAAGGTGTATTCTATTATTTTAAAGTTTCTAAAAACTATGAAGTTTATCTTAGTAATATCTGAATTTTTGCAAAATTAATCTTTACTAATTCTTTAAACTATTAATATAATTTATAGATTCTTTAATATATTTTCAATTTTTGATAATTTGAATTTATTTCAAAAATTGAATTGGGAGGGAGAGATTAGATCTATCAAATTAAAAGTCCTCAGAATTCTTAAATGCTATATATTATCATTTTTTTAAGACTGTTAAATAAATATTTAATCAATATTTGATTTTACTATTTATAAAATATTTATTCTATTTTTAAAAATTTTTTAATTTATTTAATACTTTTATAAGAAAAATTCATTTTCAGGTAAAAAGCCTAAAATTATGAATATTTATGTACACTTTTTATGAATTTATTCATAAACTTTATTTAACATGAACTTGAGTCCATTTAATTTATTTATGGAAAAATTTATTTAAGATTTTAAATTACATAAAATACAAACCTTTTAAAAAAGTTTTTACTTTCTTGAGTCTCTTAAGTTTGGTTTATTATTGATAAAGAGCTAATATTGGTTTATTATTGATTAAGAGTGAATATTGGTGATATTCATGCAGAATATTCATAATTTTTTAAAAAATGTATAAAAAATCATTAAAAAAATATTTTTATATAAATAATAAAGTGAGAATATCAGTTTATCATAATCAGTCACTATGAATTTATTGAGAATACAACATAGCAAGTAATAGTGAAAAAATAAAAAATTTTAATTTTAAAATCACTTAAAAAATACTATTTAGTTGAGTCTAAAATATTTAAAATATATGCTTGTAAATATACTAAAAATTTAAATAAATAAATATTTACTTTGCTTAGTTAAATATGACTTTTCCTAAAGTAAATTAATATTGCTTAATTAATGAAAATATTTAAATTTGCATTACTACATGAAAACTTATATATTGATTTGATATTAATATAATTCAAGAAAACAATTGTCTAAATTTTTTAATATTTTAATATAGGAAATAAGTTAGATAGATAAATTTTAATTTAAAGATGATAATATATTTGTTTTAGATAATATATAAATTGCTTATCATTCAATATTATTTTTCTTTCCAAGAAATTACTTTTTCAATTGAATAAATCAATAGGTCTTATCATGAAAATAAATGTTGAAGTAGTAATTTCAATAAGTCAACTATTGTTTTGGTTTTATTATTGTTGGTTGAGCTAATCTTTTTTAACTTGAACTCTTTAGAAATTTGCATCATAAGTAAATCTTCTCCTATGACTTAGCTTTTCTTCTTATTAAAATAGGTGGTTTTGTGCATTAGAATGGATAGGTTACTATAAATTGTGATGTTAAACTTATTAGGAAGGAGGTTAAATTATACTACCACCCCTTTTATGTACTTTAACCTACATGATAACTTCTTTCTATGGGTTTTAATCTGCTTAATTATTTGTAAGAGATGCCTAGGAAGAGTTTTTCTGGTTAAGAAATTCGTCAAATTAATTAAATGTATTAGGATTTGAGGGTATTTTCATTTATTTTTCTAAATCAATAACCAACTTTTCATTAAAAAACTTTCTGTTCTAGATATATTTTACAACTTTCTTTCCAAGTTAGAATTTTTTACATAAAATGGAGGCATTTTTTTATAATTCTTAATCTTTTTCGTTTTACATATAATTAAAATTTAATTATGAAGCTGGGTGAGAACCGTTTTCTGTTACATTTTACTAACTAGCCATTTGTATTCTAAATTTTTTACCTATTTTAAGAGGGCTGTTTTCATCGTCTTCTTCTAAGAGTGTATCCAATTAATATAATGTAGGTTGGTTATTGCTATTTACTTAAATTGAGGGTTAATTATATAGTTAAATAGGTTTTTCTAACTATTATTGCTATTATTGTTGTTGAGATAAGGAAGGGAATTACAGCTAATCATTTCCTTAGACTTTGGTTGAGAAAAAATTTAATTGCATTTTTTAGTTTGCCATTGAAGCAGGTACCACTACAACTCTATCATTATTATTAATAGTGCTATTACTTGGAGGAAAATAAGAAAAACTAGCATAGTGCTAAACTCCATTACTGCTGTTGCTGCTCGTTTTGCTTTCTGACTGAAGACTGAATATATTTTCGTTCATTCCTTGAACATCTAAAGGAATGAAAGTTTAGCTTTTAGCTTGAGATATTTTACTTGAACTCTAAATGTAATTGAGACTTTGTGATTGCGAGTTTCTCATTGTTTTAGGTGTAGTAGGCAAAAATTAATTGCTCTATTTGCGTATTTTAAAATCAATTCTTTGTTTATTTATCTCTGTGAGACCATCAAGAGTTGGAATTTTAGATTTGCTGATTTGTTTTAAAATTTCTTGCTTAAGCTGAGTTTACTTTTTAAGCATCGACTCAAATTCATTATGACTTGAATCAAAAAATAGTCTTTCAGCTGAAGTTTCTCTGCTATTGTTAGTACTGGATTAAATTTTATTGTTTGATAAAGGATTGCCAAATGCATAAGTATTTTACAAACTTTAAATAGATAATTAAGAGCTTGCATTTGAATTTTGTTAATTATTTATTTGTTGATTGGATTAAATTTCCTAGTTGGAATTTCTTTACTTGAATTGATAGTTCAAATGAAGAGATTTTTGTAATTTATTCTTTTCCTTTATGTTATCACCAAATCCATTGTAGGATTCATAAATATCTTCTTTGCTCCCTTGCTTTTTGAAAATGTTACTTTGAAAACTCTTACGACCCGTGTAGCTAGTTTCTGGGGTCATTGTTTAATTTTAAGTCTTTATTTAAGTAGGTTAAGGACTTAAGTATGGTTGTTAACGTTTCAAACTTGAGCTTTAACTTGAGAAGCCATTTTAAATATGAAAATTATTATCTCTATCTGAATTTTGTACCTAAAGGAAATTATTGTTTTGTTCAAGCTTATTTTAATTCTTAGGACTAGAAACAGTTTATATTTCCATATTATAAGATAGTTTTCTATATTTTTTGGAACTCATTGAAATACCTTATCCTTCCATTTAAGATGATGCATTGTTTTCTATGCATTCATCACTTCCATTTGTGTAAATGGGTATGCCATTTTAATTAACTCTCGTTCTAGGTAAATTACTTTCTATAATGAATTTAGATAAATTTATCTCTTTGACTTTGTTCTAATTAAGAGTATTTATATTTTCTTCATTTTATTTTTGTACATTTTATATATTTTAAGTTCGCTATTCCTCCCATTTTAATTTTAAGTCATAATTTTATTTTAATTTCTTAACGATATCATATAATTTTCCATAAGTGTGCAAAATCTAATTATTTTAAATTTAATTTAATATTTGATATATAATATTTATTAAAAATAATGTAAAATTGACATTTTTTTAAATTTTTTAATTTTTACTTGATAACAATTTTCAAATTTTTAAGAAATTTTCAAGGATAAGTAAAAGTAAAATGAGTATCAAAATCCAATTTAAAAAATTTTGTAGTATATATATAATTTAATTTAAAAATAATTTGTACATCTCTTGAAAGAAGATAAACCTAGCATGTTTCACTAATGCAAATAGCTTTAGAGTTTCTATTATGTTATCCTAAAATAATTTCCTCTTCTCCAAAGAATGAATTAGTGGCTTTTATTATAACTTTTTCAGATTTTTTGATATTTCTAAATCTTATTTTAAGTTTTTAGCTTTCATCTTAGCTTTCTTCATCAATTTAAGTTATTTTGGTGGATATTTAAACTTCTCCTTCTTTAATAAAGTAAATACCACTTATGCTTTAATTTTAATTGTAGATGACATTGTTTCTCTGGAATGTAAAAATTTTCATCAGTTAAATAATAGATAGCAATTTTGAGCTTGGAATCTATTTCAAAAAAAAGAACTACTGCAAAAAAAATAATTTTTGCATTTGCATAAATTCGTGAAATTTTCCTAAAAGTTCATGAAAAGCAGACTTAGTTATAACCAAAGTGTAAGAATCTTCTCTTGCTATAATAGAACCAGTTCTAAATTAAAATCATTTTAATTAATTAAATTCAAGTATAAAAACAAATTTTACCTTTGCTGGTTAGTCATTAATGCAATTTCACCAAAAGCTTCTCCAGGGAGAAATGTTTTAATATGCCCTAATCTAGGATATATTCTCTCCATGTATTATTCAAATGTTTCATCTGGGAGTTCCTCAGGTATGTTTCTATAATAAATGATATGTAAATAAATATCTGTGTTTTATCCTAAATTTAATATATACTTATATTCTTAGAAATAAGGAATTTATGGTAAATTTTTTTCAGCTTTAATGTTATTTTCTTCAATGCATTCACTTTTTGGCATCATGAGATCAAGTTTTCCTTGAATTATTAAAATTAAATAGGATTTAAATTAATGAAGAAAATATAATCTTAAAGTTACCTTTGAGTAAGATGTAATATTTATTACCGTATTCACCTTATTTTTAATAACAATAAATAATGTTTAGAATAATCCTACTAAAATTTCATAAAAAATAAGTTCGCTTAAAAAGCTTATGACTAAGTATTCATCTGTTTGAAAATACACTGGAATATCTTAATTAAGATAAAAATGATAAGATAATTCATTGAATTATCAAAACATTTAATATATTTTTCTATATATTTTATATTGCAATTCTTACTACAAAAAGAACCAATTAATTATAAATAGTTATACCATAATGAAAGATAACGCTATTCTTTTCATGGAACTCCACTTTCATTTATGTTAGCAAATGATTTCCAAATCCTTGAGCTGTTAATAAACTTTTATGCTCTTTAAATAACTAAAGTCCTTAAATGGCATTTTTTATGAAGTTCTGCTCTTACTTGTTCTTTTCTTGTTTCATTAAAATATGGATAACAGCCTAAAAAATTTTAATTAAAAGAAAAAAAATATTAACAAAATGAACACATTTGGTTAAAACTTTAAAACATTACAGAGCTATCTAACTCATTTGTTAAATCAACATATTCTTTGTTAAGGAGTTAGCTGTACATTTAGTTGACATCTTTTAAATTAGAATCAACGAAAATGCAAGATTATCTTTTGAATCTATTTAGATTCTTAATCAATTTATTATTATTATTATTAAGTTCTATTTCTTTAACATCGTCAACCTAATCTACTGAATTAAACTAAGCTTCTAAGCTCTCCATTTCGAAGCTCGTCTATTATCTCAATTCTGTCATGAAAATTACTTTGCTTCACTATTATATTGCTACTAAATTAAAGTTTTCTTGAGAAATTTTGATACGATTTTTCTAGCTTTTGATTCTTAATATATTTTTTTTTGGATTCTTATTGACTGAAATTATATTTATGTTATTTTTAATGTTTTTTTACTATTTATGAAGGAATGGAAGGTATTAGCCAGTCAGCGAATTAATAACTAATAGCTACTATATAGATTCTTTTTAAATTACAGAAAGTAAATAAGTATCTATTTTTTGATTGATAAATTGATGTATTTTTTCATTCAATTAATTATTTAATAGAACAAACAAAACATTTATTTTCTAACTCCAGGTCTATCTTTTCTTAAAATACAGTATAATCTACTAAGCAAACAGTAAAATTGTATTATTTTTTTAGTTCATCCTAACTAGTTTGTAAACTAACTGATTTCTCCCATTTTAAATTAATTCCATCGATTTTATTATCTTTCAATTTAGTTTATGAGCTTAGTCAACTAATTTATTATAATAAATCTCCCTAATGTATTCTCTCAGAAATATTACAAAATTTCTATATATTTATGCTATTATTGATTTATCTATAATTAGTATATTTTAAAATAAAAATCAGCAAATTTAAAAAAAAAAATTTGTGATTCCAGCAAAAAGATGACAAAACTCTTTTGTTAGTTATTACCTATGATTTTCATAGAGATATTTTTATATAATAAATTAAAACCTAAAAAGAAATAAGACATATTATTTGTAGACAAGTATACAATAATTATCAATATTTTTTTTCATGAATAAATAATCATTTTAAGAAACATAAAAAATGGGAAAATTGTAATACCTTGTATTAAATAAAAAAAATGTATGCAATTAGTTTTTTTAAAAAAATTTATTTAATTAAATAGAAAAGTAAATTAAAGGAGTTATTTGATGCAAAATTTGATTTAAATTATTTCGAATCCTTGAAACTAATCTCTTAAAAAATGTAAATTTTTTTATATAAAAATATTTAAAAGGGAAAAATGTAATAGACGATTAATATTAATAATATAGATACAAAGAATTTTCTAAGACAAACGAAAAATGCATGTTAAAGTAATAACAAAAAGTAATATTTATATTATTTTAAATATGTCATAATAAAACTTGTATGTGTTAGTTTTATTAGATTTTGATATTTCCTTAAATTTATTTAGGTGATTTTGCTTTAGTATAGTTTTTTTGTGGTATAAAGTTAGTTTAAGTGTATATATTTAGTACATATTTATATAAATTGCTTAAGTAGATTGTTTTCTGTCTAATTTATTTTAAGATATCATTTTAGTTTGAGATAATTTAATGTTTATTTATTTATCAATAGATTTTAATTATAAATAAATTTATTTATACTAGGAGAAAATATTTTTTAATTTAAAAGTTAAGCATCTTAAATTTTCTGATTGATATTGTAAATCATGATCTTTTTTTAAAAGAACATTCATTATCAAAATGTATTTTTATATTATTCTCAATTTCAATAAACTTTTAAAGCTGGTTATTTTGTGTATTTTGTTGCTTGTATAAATACAAAAGACTTAAACATTGAATATCTCATTTAGATTAGGATTTATCTATTTTTGGTAGTATTTTCCATATTAATGGACTAATTAATTAATAATTGAAGATTTACTCTTTATATAAGTTGTATTATTAATTAAATAAATTTTAAATTGATTATTACTTATTATTTGCTTAGATATGTTTATATTTTTAAATAAGGATTAAGCATTTCTGATAAAAATTATATTATTCTATTTTTATTATCACTTTTGCAAATTTTCCACTTTTTCTAAATTTCATGATTTTGTTTCAAGATTTTAACTGGATTAAATCTTAGCTGAAGGAGCTGTGCTGAGTACCTAAAAGCTATTGCTTCTTCCACCATTATCATTCTTATTCAAAAAATGTTGAAGGATAGTGTTCAAAGCAGGATTTATTTAGTTGTTGAATAGCTTTTAGGCTTGGTTCAGACGTGTGGAAGAAGTCATTTGAGGAGACATAAAAGTATTCATAGCTCCTGATACTGATGCGCCTATATTATTACTGCTATTTATTTTGTAGGAGTTTTATTAATTGCTTGAATAACTTTCAGGATTTTCTATTTGTGGTTTAATCAAATTAGATTATTATTTTTATGATTAATGCATATTTTGTGAAAAATTAATAACTCCTGTTTACACTTCACCTTTAAATTTACTTTACACAGGTAACGGACTTAAAGGCATAGTAGTGTTCATCTAAAGGCTATTGTTAAAAATGGAATTAAATTTAGCATCATACATATTTATGTTATTTTGAGATTGTTCTGTTGACAAGCTAGCATCAGTATTCATTTTTGTCCTAATTGATCTATCTTAGTCCAAATCATGGTCAAAGCTCTATTCCTCTGCATTTCCTTTTGTTTTATACATATTTTCCTTGATCATAAATTTAAGCTTTTCGCTTGATGGGCAAGCTTTGCTTGGAGTCGATTGTATAGTCATTCCCTTAATTAAAAGAGAATTTTAATCGCTTTGCAAGTTATTATTCAAAGCTTGGCTGTTGATATTTTAAGGTTGGCTTTTGCTAATCGGATTTTAGATTGAATTCAATTCTAAATTATACTTTTTATTTGAGCTCAAGTTTTCAGATTTCATAATTTTTTTTTATTTGTTAGTTGGGTTTTAAGAGCAGGTAGCAATATGATCAGAAATACTTGACTTATAAAAATTTTAGTCACAGAAAGAACACTTAACGGAAGGATAAATATTGCAGTTTCCTATGTGAGCGTTAAATTACTCATAAGGTACATTAACAGAGCATTTTGAGCAAAAAATGGTTTTGGTACAGCGATATTGAACATGAACACTCAAATGAGAAGAAGGGACTTCATTTTTACAAAACTGACAAGGAATTAATTTTAGAGGACATGAATTTTAGTGCTATTTATAATTTAAAGAAAAGAGATAAATATTATAGTTAACTATTTAATTTTGTATAAAATTATATATAGTATTTAAAGAGAGAAATCTCAAGCTAAGTAATGCATGATCAAAGATTACCGATAAAATTTTAAATTAGTTTTCATCCGCATGCATTAATTTTAATTTACACGAATTCAGATTCTAGTACTTTTAATGATATATGATAATAATTGCTTATATATCTATCTATCCGTGGTTTTTAGATGCGTATTTATTTATTTAATTATTTATCTATATCTTTATCTCCTGGTAGTATTTATTTAGTTTTCTAATATCATCCATCTTATAGATAGGCATCATAATATTAATACATGAGAAATAAAATTAAAGTATAAAAAAAGAATGTTGCTCATATTTTAATTTTATTTTGCTCATTTATCCTGAATATTTATTTTGCTTGAAACTGCTTATATCAGAGAGTTTTATAAAACTGATTATGCTGTAGTTATGTTTTATTTGATAAAATTATTTCTACTTCAACATAAAAAACTTTTTCATGATTCAAATATTATTTCATGGTATTTTATGTTATTAATTTTGTCTTATAAGATATTATTTGTGCTTGAAATTGTTTTAAGTATTTTTTGTCAAATCTTAGGATATTTATTTATTTATAGCTATTTATTTGAGATTATTATATCATCTAAATGAAGTTATGTAGTCTTATATTTTATTGGTTAATTAACATAGTTGGAATAAATTAAAAATGCTTTACACTTATTTAATTTCTCTACTTTTACATTTTTTAATATATGTTTTGATTACCTATTCGATTTACTGTCTTAAAACATTTTTATAGCAATGAATACAGCTGACTAAGTCCTTCTTTTCTTTTTTAGTAGCAGCAGGAGCAGCAGTGGGTATTATAGGAGCAGATTCTCTCTTTTTGCTTTCTTATGCTATTGGGGGCTTTACTAAATTTTCGGAGCCCTTAGACTTCTTAAACCTACAGTCTTGCTAGTGTAATTCATATGAATTATAAGATAAGTAAGCTTAGCAGCCATTTAAACTGTTTGGACACATTAAATTAATCTTTTAAAGTTATTTCAAAATATTTTCTCCTGCGCGAATGGTGATTAATATCTTTTAGCAAGTGTTGCATTTTTTGTTTTATTTTGCATAGTTTTTACTTGCGCATGAGTGGCAATAATAAGTAGGACATTCTGTACATTTAACTGGATCCCATAATAAGTCTTTGCAGTGAGAGCATAAATATTAACTTTCCTACTTATTTTTCTATATCTCAATCAAAAACTGGCTAAAATTTCTAATATATTTAGTAGTTAAATTCAGTGGTCTAGGCTAACCTATTGGTATTATCCTATTTTATATAATATATAATTTAAATAAGCTGTATACTTACTTACTTTATTTTCTATTATTAATTCCTATTCAAAATATTAATTATATGATAAATAATTGTTTATTTATTTGGTAGCAGAGTAAGTAAGTAAAATTTTCTATTTAAAGTAATATTCAATACTATTACTAATTATTTTTTATATCCAAAAAGCATAAAATCAAATACAAAAATATTTACTAATTGCTTTCACTGCTTGTAGGAGCCTATATAATTTTTTTATAATAAGAGGGATCATTTACAGTCTAAAACAAATTTAGCTTTGCTAATGATGAAGGGTTTGCAGCAACCAGAGGTGATATTTCAGCTGCTTTACTCGTTATTTTAACAGGAGAGCTGCTAAAATTTTATCGTTCGTTAGTAGAAACTTATTTGCGGTGGCTTATAAATTGAAAATTTGCTTGGTTAGCCTACACTGAATTTAGAGACAAGGCCTAATCTTTATTGAGCTATAAAGGAACGCTACTTAACATATTCTTTGAAACCTGCTATTACTGCTGTTACTATTGTGCTACTGACTGTGCTATATTATTGGCTGTAGTACTCATTGTTCAACCTCTTTAAAGTTCAGTAAAATATGCGTGTGATGTTTTTCTTTAATAAGATATATGAATAATTGTGTGTATATCTTCTTCTTCTATTTATTTTTTAATTATTTGATCACTAACTAATTCTCTTCAAGATATTTATAAATATATCAAATAATTCACCCTTATTAACTTCTTTTTTTGTGAGCAATTTTAATTATATAAATTATACTAATGGTGCTTTTTTTAATTTATTTTTATTTAATTCACTCTTGTTTATAATATAGTCAATTTCGCTCTCTTTCTTAAAGTTTTTTTTTTTTTCTAAAAAATAAATAATTATCATTTTGTTTTCCTTAGTTTATCCAATTAATTGAGCACTAAATGAGTATAAATTCATATTTTGTATTCAAAAATAGATGAATGGAAAAAATTAGAGAACTTATTGTGATTGGATTTCATTTTAATATCATGTTATTTAAGTTTGTAATTTTATTTTACTCTAAGTATTTCAAATTCATTAGTTATCACAATTTGCGTTATATATATACATTTTTTAAGCAGTATTTATTTAGTATTATTTTTATCATTAACATTTCTCTAACATTTTGGAGATAGAAATTGTATATTTCCTATCTAATTACAAATTTGTGAAATCTACAATTAAAAAACTTAATCTAATTAGAAAAAAAATATCAACTCACATTACACATTTCCTTTTTAACAAAACTAGGTTTTGCTGATCTAAAAAATTAGCCTAATAATACTGTTTTATTTTTTCATTCTCTCAAAATAGCACTGGCATCTTTTTAGATTAGTGTTTACCAATTAATTCTGAATATTTCACAATTTATATAAGTGTATTATCTGCTTATTAAACAAATCTACATAGGCTCATTAAGTAGGAATAATAAATAATTAAATGATTGGATATAAAGTAAACTATTTAGTTTAATTTTTTTATGAAGGATTCTCCCTCACTAAATTTTATTTACAATTTATATCCAAAATTTACTAAATTCTTCTTAAATATCAAGTTATAATCATAAAGTTGAATTTTAAATCTGGCTCTCCATTCTTACATTTTAAATAATAATTTTAATTTAAAACTATTTTATTGTTATTAGATCAACTAAAAACACATTTAAATTTGCTAGCTATTTTTAAAATGTGTAATTATTGATGTTACTTATCAAAAATGGTATCTACTATTATATGAAATGCAAATTCTTCAAGCAGTATGTTATTTTTACAGACACAAATTAAATAACCTAATTTATTTATAAAAAATTTTTATTTAAGAATGATTTAGATTGTTAAATTATTTGGATAAAAATAAAAAATTTGTAAGATATTTCATTTTTGTTTAGCTTTTTATGCAAAAGAATGCTAACCAAATGCAGCTCAACTTATTTAGTAACTCAAATCTATCTATTTCATTTAAAAACATTTATATTTTTGAAAAATTAAGCAAAATTTAATAATTTAATATAGTTGTTGTATATATTAGCAATTTAATAAATCAATAATTTTATTCAATTAAAAAGCTAATAAATTTAAGTAGAAAAAATAACATAATTTTATTTTACATACCTTAGCTTATCAAAAATATTTTCTATTAATGTTGGATTTATAAATGAACTCATCTAATATAAACATACTTAATTTTTTGAAAATTTTCATTTAATAAGTGCTTAAGTAAATGATAATATGTGGGATATAATAGCTAATTTGTTTAAGAGGAAATGAGCTTCTTCAAAAATATTAATTCTGACATGAGAATTGGACTATTTATTTAAAAAACAATATCTCAATTAATGAAATTCTAGATAGATAGTATATCACTAATATAAAGATAAATTTATTTCAATTATTAATTTATATTTGTTAAATTACTAAATTTGTTTATTAATCTAATAATTGTGATTAATTGTAAGTTAAAACAGTAAATAAAAAGATATTAAGAGCCACAAGTGATATCTACATTTAATTCATATTTTTATCAGATAAAAGGCATATAATATCTATGAATGTAAATAATTAATTTATAGCCACTATGTTAAATAATCAAAAAAATTTCAAAATCACTAAAAATGTTAATTATATGCTCTACACATGTAGTCATTTTATCATATTATTTAAGAATGCTATTTGTTTTATGAAATTAAATGACTACACTTTCCATATACGATAATCATTAAATTTCAATCAATTTCAGTGAATTTAAATGCATAATTTCTTGGCAGAGTTAACATTTTTGTTCAAGTTAAAAGCAAATATATAAATAAATTATAATTAATGTAAATTATTTGTATTTTGAATGGAATTAGTCATATTTTGAAAAAAAATTGCATTATAATTTAAAAGTAAAAAAAAAAAAGAAAAGAAAAAGTTTAAATTAAAAAAGTTCTCAATTTGTTTTGTTATTTTTCATCTTAGTTTAACTATCTCAGAAAGTCTAAAAGTTCAATTCATATTTTAGTCCAACATATTTTAAGAAGATAGATTGATAAAAAAAATGTCTTAAGAATAGATTGATGAAGTTAAAAAATATTTGAAAATTAAAGACTTCTATGAATTACTTGGAGTCCCTAAAGATGCTAATCAAGAATAAATTAAAAAGGCTTACAAAAAGCTAGCTTTAAAATTCCATCCAGATAAAAACAAAGCAGAAGGATCAAAGGAAGTATTCAAAAAAATTGCATAAGCTTATGATTGCTTAACAAATCCTGATAAAAGAGCTGTTTATGATAGGTATGGAGATGAAGAGCCTGAATAGCATTATCACCATTATCGTTAGTAATTCCATGATGATATTTCTGCTGAAAATCTCTTTGAAAAGCTATTCGGAAATAGGAATCCCTTTTTTTAATTTGATTAAGCAAGTTTTAGGGCAACAGGACCAGGAGGAGCACAAGTTTTTTACACATCTTTTGGAGGAAATCCTATGAATGGAGGAATGCCAACAATATTTGAAATTTTTAATCAAATGGGCTAACAATAACAACGTAGAAACGTGTAAGGTTTTCGTCAATCTCACAGAAATTCTCATCGTGATAGTCATGTAAGCGATGAAAGCAGTGAAGATTCTGCACATTAGTAATAGTAGGGATAATAATCATAGTAACAAAATAAAAATAAATTATTTTCACTTCTATAGCTATTACCTCTCTTTTTGCTATTCTTTAGCATATTCTTCAATAATTTAGCTTCTTAGAGCCCTCTTTATTCAATGGAGTACTCTAAATCATACGATATAAAGAGAGAAACTAAATTATTGCACATAAATTATTATGTAGCACAAGCCTTTGTTGATAAAATAAGAGCAGAACCAACCTGGCTAAAAGAAATAGAAAGATAAATTGAATCCGAAACAGTCTAAAAGCTAAAAGAATAATGTTTCTAATATGAATAAACTAGAAAACAGCTGACAGTTTAGCTTTAAGCTGCTCGTAGTGATAATGATAAAACATATTACAACAATAAACTCAATTCACTGAAAAATACTAGCTGCAACTAGTTAGACAAATTTAGAAAAGATTACCATATTGATTTAGAAGCTGTTTTTTCATGATAAAATACAAATTATTTATTTGGCTGAAAAATTAAATATTCAAACAGATTTATAAATAAATAAATAAATTAATCAATCAACAATTAATTAAATTATTAATATTTGAAACCAAAATTCTCTTAAACTTAAAACAAACAAATAAACAAAATAAAATGAGATGACTTTTATTTATTAATGTAGTACTCAACTAGATTGATTTTAAAATATACAAATTAAATGTTTACAGACAATATATAAAAACACACTTAAAGTTACTCAAAATGTCTTTAAAACCTTACATTCACTTTTTTTTATTCTTTTTAATATCTAAAAGCTATCAATTAATAACTCATAAATACTTCATTAAATCCTGGTATTTAAGTTAGAATATTAAATTTATTTGTAATGATATAAATATTTATTAATAGCTTAAATAAAACTTTTTAACTTCTAACTATTTTTAAAAATGTTAAATTATATTAAAATAAAATTCTTAATACTTAAAATGCTGATTCTTAAATAAAATTATAATTATATAAACTTTATAAAATAATAAAAATAATAAAGAATCACATAATTTATTTTTCTTTTTTTGTTTACTTTACGAAGCAAAATTATTATTTATCTATTATGGTTGAACATACATTATTTTTAAATCTGTAAATAGATTGGAAATAGAAATAAGATAAATATTTTTTCAAAAAAAATATGGATGGTTGTTCAATTATATAATAAAGCTATTTTTTTAAAAAAATTTTAAAGTTCAAAATTCCTTAGATTTATAAAAATTAAAAAAAATATTTATTAATTCCCTCATTTAAATTATTAAAATCATAAGATATTTTAGATTTAATAATTAATAATTATACAAGTTTATTTTTGAAAAGATATTTTTTGTAGTCTTATTAAAATATTTTTAAGAATTTTTAGTTTATCTTTTTATGGATTTTATTTAGTAAAATAAATTGTGTAATTTTTCAAATAAAGTAGAAATATTTATTCTTTTTATTTTAAAACTTGTTTTTCTTTAAGAAAGATTAAATTTATTTAATTTTAGATTTTTTGTTTTAAAAAAATAAAAATAATTTAAAGTTAGGTAATTTTGATCTACAAAAATAAAATTTAATTTTAAAAATAAGAACACATTTTATTTCATATTAATAAATCTTTTTGTACAAATTATTGGTATTGTAAAATTTATGATAGAATATAAATAAATTTATAATTTATTTTTTAATTATTGTAATTCATAAAATTTAATTTTTTTATAGATGGATTAAATTTAAAAACTAATTTGGTCTGAAACACATTTATTTACATCTTTTTTTACTATTAATAATTTACAAGAGTATCATATAAAAATATGAAATCCACCATTGATTTTTAACAAAAGTTAACATTACTTCTTTTAATTTGAAAAAAGAAAGAAAAATAAATACTTTCTCAAAGAGTTTTCCCAGCATCTGTCTCTCTCTATATTTTTGTTAATTAAAATTAAATTTTATTACAATTGAAATTATTAAAACTAGTAAGTAATATTTAAGATTTCTTTGATTCTATATGATATCAATTTAAAAATAAGCCAGTAGTATTTATTATATATGTTTCAATGTAATTGTTTATATTAAGATATTAGATTTTTACTGACTCATCAAAAATATTTGGAGTATTTTATAGTTTATTTGTTCATATTGTTTAAGTAATAAGTTTTCATCTTAATGAAAATATGAACAGAGATTAAGAATTTCTAGGTAAAGTAGTTCATAAACCTTTCTATTAGTAAAATAAATGGTTGGAACTAATTTGTTTATATTCAAATCCTTTTTTAATTTAAAAATACAAAATATTAAATATTTTTGTAATTGGTAAGTTGTATTTACAATATGCGAAATATATCTCTTAAATTCATATTTATTATTTGAAATGGATGGATAAAAGTGATTATTATATTAGCTTCAACTACTTAAAAGAATTAATGATTGGGAGGAATAAAGTATTTAGTGGACATTATTTTTTATGAAGCAAATTGAAATATCAATAATAGATAAATAAATTTTCATAATAAAAGGAGTAGAAAACCAGAATTTAAAATTTAGCAAGGAAAATTTAAAATATCATTAAACTTTTAGGCATGATAAATAGCTAACTAGTGAGTGAATAATAAATATTAATTGATTGATTGATTAATTTGGTTTAGAAAGGATACCATCCTAATTTTAATATAAGAATTAACATTCATTTGAGAAATCAATTAAATCAATAATAATTAAAAAGATTCCAATAGTCAAAGTTCCTTTTAGAGTAATTAGCAATAATTAAAATAAGAAGAAGGAGAAGAAATTTAATAAAATTAAGAAATCGATCAGCTAAGAATATATCTATAAAATAAAAAGTGTAGAAATCAACCAATATTTCAATATATATCAAAATAGAAATCTAATAATTGATCATCAGTGTTACCCAAAATAGTATAATAATTAATTGTTAATTTAGAAAAAAATAAATAAATAAACAATCAATCAATCATAATTGTTAAAAAACTACTAACTAATTCAAAAATTAAAAAGAAACAAGGAGATATCATTCATTTTATATTATATTTTAATAAGATAAATAATAATAAGAAAAAGTAAGCAAATAAATCATTTGATAATTAATAATTAATAAGTAATTATACTAAGAAACAGGATAACTCATAATCAATTTCATTCATTCTTACACTCAAAGTGTTTATAAACAAAGCGCTTAGCAAATAGCAAACACAAAAAAAAGGTAGGTAGACTGATTTAGTTTAGGGTAAACAATGTTTTCTAATTATGAAAGTTTATGGAAGGCATTCATCAGACCAACCAGATAAACTTATTCGGAGTTTGACTTAGGTAAAAATTTTACCTTTTCTATTTATTCTGCAAAGAATTTTTGCAATAGCATAAATTTTTTAGGTCAAAAGCAAATTAGCAATTAAAGTAAAATGCAACACTCAAAAATTCAAAAATAATTGATTTTTAATATACAATAAATGTATATATTTAAATCAATATTAAAACCAATGCATAACCAAATAAAAATTCTTTGTATTATCCATACATAAGTATTTAAAGCTAAATTTAAGCAATTCTCTTTGATTATAATTAAAAGGTCCTTCACGTCAATAATTCAAAGAATATAGAGCATATAGACAAGATATAGAGTTAAAAAATAGAGATAATAAAATTATTAAGTGCTCTTTGTTTGAGCCACTGCATATAAGCAAAATTGTATCAAACGAAGCCCCAGGTGATTCAAATAGATTTTCTTGCATTATTTACTGCCATGGAAACAGTGGATGTAGGTTAGATGCTGTGCCTTACCTAGATCACTTTATCTAAAGAGGTATAGGTCTCTTTTGTTTTGATTTTTATGGCAGTGGGATGAGTGAAGGAGAATATGTAACATTAGGATTCAGAGAGTAAAATGATTTAGCAGATATAGTCAAGTATTTAAGAGATTAACCAAAAATAACATCTTTAAGCTTATTTGGAAGAAGGTAAACATATTATTAGTTCATTAATTTTAAAAAGAAAACCTTACTTATAATTTGAAAGAATTAATAGCTAGATAGGTAGGTAGGCTTAAGTTGAGTTTTAAAAAATCAAAACAAAAAACTCAATAAACAAATTTTAGATCAAATTTTAAAATTTTTAAAGAATCCAAAATAAAGGATAAATGAAAGCAGCAAAATGTTCTTAAATTATAAAATAAAATTTATTTTTAGATTATTAAATTTTAAGCCAACTTATAATAAAGCATGAAGAAAATAATTAACTTTATTAAGAGTAAATTAATTAATAGTATGTTGTATCTATTGAAGATTGCTATCAATCAATAAATTAATTAATTATCAAAAGAGAGATATCAGTTAAAATTCACTGATTGATGAGATTTAGATTTATCTTCAAAATAGATTATTATAATTATAGCTGTAATTTTTTCCACTCACTATGTAAATTGCCAGCCAAATTGAAAGAACAATTTAAATAAATAAATTTAACAAGCAATTAAAATACTCCTATCTAGAATTCTTTTATTAAGCAATTGTAAATAAATTTTTACCTCTAATGAGCTAGCTTACTATTCAAATTTTACAAGCTAACAAACAGTACGCATCAAATGTTTTACTGGTTAAAAACTAATTTTCTATTTGACGTCTTTTACTGTCTATTTTTGCTTTTCTTGTTCTTAAATTTTTTTAAAAAGATTATTTTGTATGGTCTTCATTTTGAATTTTTAAAGATCACTTTTTATGATATTTAAGCATACTTAATTGGTTTGGTTAATAAATTAATTGCTATATTTTTAAGTTTTTGTTGACCACAAAATAAAAAAGCTTTAATTTACTCAAAATAATATTTAATGATGAATAATTAAATTTCTTAAAAGTTTTTAACTTTCCCTCTATCACACATCTAACCTTTAATTTTAACGGATGTTAGATATTTGAAATTAATATTTACTAGCTCCATTATTAGATTAAATATAATGAATTCAAAAATAATAGATGATACTAAAATTAAAATCAATTTTAACTATTATATTTATTTATTTATTTTAATTAAAAAAGCATGGGAGCTGTCACTACTCTTCTTTACGCTTCAACTGATTAAGATTTTGCTGCTTTAGTGTTAGATAGCCCTTTTTCTAATTTGAAATAGCTGGCTTTGGAAGTTGCAGATTAAAAAATATCTCTTCCAAACTTTATAATTGAAGGGCTACTGAGTATTATTAATAATTCAATTTAAGAAAGAGCAGGATTTAGACTAGATTAGCTTGACCTTACAAAAATTGTAGGAAAAATTGATATTCCTGCTATTTTTGTTACATCTGCAGAAGATAGATTAGTTAAATAGGAGCACCCAAAAAAGCTCTAATCTCTTTATAAAGGTCCTTCTTAGATTAAAATGATTACAGGTGATCACAATGAAGAAAGAAATGCTATTTATAAAAAATAAATTGCTGACTTTTTTGAAGAATAAATTTCTAAATATCTCCAAAAGAAAGCAACTAATGAACAAAAGGATATTTAATAGTAGGATATATAGAAATAAGAGCCAAGCAGCATGTTTTAGCCACAATCTTCTACTGCACGTCAAGAAAGAAGTGTTTCAAGTAATTGTATTCCAATTAGTCAAAACCTTTTGTAGTAACAAAATATGAAATCTCTTGGATAGTAAATTTAATAAAACTAAAATTATAATACTACAAATACATACAATAGGTCAACTTCTGCTTTAGACTTGATTAATAACCCATAATATAATGCAGCACAGAACTTTAATGATAATTATAAGGATAACTATTTCAGTAATGATAATAAATACCAAAATATTACATAATAAACTTATGAGCAGCAAAAGAAAGAATAAGCTAATAATCAACCAGCTCATGTCACAATAGATTTATTTGACAAGAATGTTTCTAATCGTTCTATTGAATAACCAAGCTAGAAACTCAATTAAGATTCTCTATATCAAAATTAGCAACAATAAATTGTACATAACGATGGTAATATATCAGCAAGAAGTATAAAAAGTCATCATTAGAAGAGTGTTTCAATCAGTTCTAAAATTCCAGATTACTACACTTTAAGTAGTTAAAGTGGAAATAATAACAATTTGATTGATAATACTTCTAGTAATCCATTAAGATAGTAAGAAATGAATAGAATTAAAGGAAGTGAGCAGAGACCTCATTCTGAAGCTAGATATTAACAAACAAGTTCAAACAGCTAATAATCGTCATTTTAATTATCGAATTAATTGCAATCATAACAAAATAATAATAACTTAGCTTTTAATGTTTAAAATTACATATAAAATGTTAGCTTTAATTAGGCTGAAGGAAGGTATGAAGTTTCTAACAAATCTCGTCCTTTAAATACTTAAAACAGCTCTTCTACTTCAACTCTCTGCAAATAAACAACAATATATACAAATGAAATAAATACTAATTCAAATACTGATTTGTCTAAATTATTGTATATCAATTAAAATGATATGTCATCGATATATCAAAACACCTAATCCAGTACCAACGGAGGAAGTAACCCAGCTTAAAATAACATAAATGTATAAAACAATAACTAAGATAGATAGGTTATTTAAGAATCTAAATAAAAATATGACGATTTTTCAAATAAATAATTTTTCAAAACATATGATAATGTTAGAAACTACAAATCCAGCAAATCTCCAACTAAAAAGATCTCACCCAAAAATGAGCGTAGCGAAAATGGAAAAGTGATTAGTGATAAATTAATAAAACCAAATGAGTTTTCTTAGGGATCTAATAAAGCACACAGCATAACAACTCTAAATATGGATGCTACTGAAAAAAATAATATAAAATAAAGTCAAAATTTTAATATGATAAAGCATACTTATAATTAAATCAAAAATAACAACAAAGCAGCTGAGAGTAATTTAGAAAAACATATTGAAGATAATATCAGAGCTCATTAAAAAAAATTAATTTATTAAAAATATTAAAAAAAGAGAGAATTTAATCCTTCTACACCTGAAAATAGGCAAAGTACTATGTAGTCGGTAAATGATGAATTCTAAGAATTTGAAGCAATTAATTTTAGCTAAGATCTAAAAGATGACTCTACACCAGGCTCAAAACCTAGATCAAATAGGAATAAAGAATAATTTAGTCATTTCAAGAATTTTGCTTCATAAGCTCAAATAAATCTTAACACCAATTCGAATAATAATACAAACGAGAAATAATAAAATGTTAATATTTAAAACGAAAGCAATTAAATTAAATCAGAAAATCAACTTTCTTATAATTAATTAAATTTAAATTTTCTTCCAAAACAACAAACTTTACACAATCAATAAAATTAACCTTAGTATTTATTGAAATCCCCGAGAATAGAAGAAAAGAAAGTCGAATCTGTAGATTAAAATAAAAAAGATAAAGTCGAAAGCAGCGATGAATAATCTCAAGATGAGATCATTGCAGAGAAAAGTATTGCTGATAAAAATAAATTGAATAACAACATAGAAACATTAGGAGATATCTCTAATGTTGAGCTCGATTAGGAATTAGTAAAGAGGGTCCAGTTTCATCATATCAATGAAAGTTCATAGAATTTTGGATATGAAAAAAGCAGAATTGCAGCTGCCTATTCACATAACACTACTTATATTCAAAACAAAACAGCTGATGATCTGTATCATAATTAAACAGCTAATTCATTCTCAGTTTCTCAAAACTAATTACCTTCATATAACGAGGCTCAAGGACAAACATCTACTTTCAATGAATTTGGAATGTCTCGAAAAAAGAATGTAATATTAGAGTAAATGAATACTTTATTAGGCAAGCAAAATGAATTGTTAGGAATAAATAGTTAAAACTAAATAGACAAAAACTAAAATAAGTAAGAAGGTGCTAAAGGTGATTCAAGTGAAGATAACGAAAATAAAAAGCTTATTGAAGTTTTGCTTAGATAAAATAAAAATAATTACATCCCAACTGACTCTAATAAAACTACAAACTTTATTCCTAGTATTTCAGCTGTTGATTCTGCCAGTCTCATACCTACAGAAATGGATTTAATATCTACTAATTAAAGATTATAAGAACGTCAAGAAGCTAACAAAAATTAAATATCATAATAGCAATTACATGAGAAAGAAATTTCTTAGCTTTACTATTTGCAAGGACAAGCAAGACCAGAATAACAAAATATGGGATTTCAAGTTTATGAGCCTAAATCAGGGCTGTATATGTAAAAAAATACTTCACAAACACATATTTCGATTGAAAAACCCATATAAAATTAAAATAACCAAACCACTCTGTCCACTTAAATTACTACAAGTAATAGCACAGCAAACATAAATAATAAAAATGCCAATACCCATAATTCATAATCAAATTTATTGTCTAATAATCCTTATAATTTAGATTTTATAAAGCAATAATCTACTGAAAGTCAGTACAATTATAAGTATGAATTACCTTCTATAAACAATAATAACACTAATGCCAATAATTATAACAGCAGCTAAGATAATTATAATAGTAACACAGCGATTGATAACTCTTCTAACGCTCAAAAAGACTTTAATAGGATTAATTTTTCTTCTTCCTCTAACGATTAAACTTTATCTTAACAATCAGCTTAAATGATTAATAACAATAATAATATCAACAATAAAATAATCACAGGCACTTAAACTCTAAGGAATTCAAAAGTAGAATAAACTGTAAAAGTTCCGAGATATTATTCTAGTCTTGATCCAAGTCCAACAAGTTCTCTGCAAAATAAAAATCAAAATAATCCTTAGATGCAAGAATATCCTTCAGTAGATACAAATAAACCTGATGAAATTATAGAAGGAGGAGATTCTCCCAACACTAAATAGTAAAAAGCCATAAAAGGTTATAGAGATTCTTCAGTTCCTCTTCCTGCTAAAACAAGCTACTAAAATATTGATTTCTAGACTCAATATAACTTATCAAATGCTTAAAACACTTATTCTAACAATATCTTACCTTCTAATAATTTCAGCAACAGTAACCAAAATATCTCAAACATAAATAACAATACTAAAAGTACTTCTCTAGCTTAGTAATATTCATTACCTATATAGTAACTTGCCTAATTTCCTAATGCATCTTTTACTATTTAGCAACAATAATAGCCAGTTAATTAAACACAACAACATCATGCTAGGTAGCAAAGTGCTCATTTACCTCCTAAATATTAGAATAAAACCTAACAACAAGATTCAAATAATTAAAATGGTAATGTAACTAATAGATAATTGTAGTCTAGTTCAGCTCATCACAATCACCATCAACATAGCAATTCATATGCTTTTTCTTCAAATTTGAACTATAATCCTATTCTTAATAATGGTGTCAGTTAATATCAAACTAATTTAGCCCCACATTAATCATATTAAGTTTAAATCAATTCACTTCAATAACCTTAATAGTAATAAAATCATCATCAAAGTTCTAACTCAATTCATTCAAACTCTTCTTCTGCTTCTAACATTTCTATAGGTAAAAATACACAAATTTAAAGTACTAGCAATTATCATTAGCATATATAACATAACAAACCATAGAGTGTTGATTTTGGAATACTTTAATAAAATGGAGCTTCTTAAAGTACTAAAAATAATTAAATTTAGTAAAAAAGTAATGCTTTCAAAATAAGACCATAAAATGCTTCTATTGATGCTGATATTTAATACTATTAAGACATAATAAATGCTGTAAGAAATCAATATACCTTCACTACAACAGAAAAAAATTCAACAGAATAGAATTAAAATAATATATAAACAACTTAAAATGAAAAAAATTATGAACAATCAGAAACTTTGTAAAAGGAAAAATATCCAATTATTGGCTCAAACAATGATAGCTTCATTAGAAAGAAGCCAGCTTAAATAGAGCTAGTTGACAAAGAATAATAATAAGCTTATCAAGTTTATTCTCCTCTAAGCCAAAAAAAATAATAACATGCTATGGCTGAGTAAATCACAAATACTAGATCAAATATGCTTAAACTGCAAATGAGTAAGCAAATAAATGACTAATTTTTTATAATAGATAATACTTAGAAATAGTAATAGGACTCCCTTCTTTAATTTAAACCTTCTTCCCTTTAGAATCAATATAACTAAAATACTGATCTTGCAGTCTCTCCTATAAGGCCATAAGTGTCAACTAAGCCTTCTGAAATTAAATAAATACAAGGGAACCACTTTAACAACTTTGAAGTTTCAAATTTTTAGTTCAAGACTAGCAATTAAAATTCTTAACAGAACTCATCAGCTACTAATTTACCAAACCTAGAAGTTAAACAAAAAAATTAAGTATAAATGTCTTCTTAACAACAAACTCCATCATAGAGCAGCTCTTCAGGATAAACTGTGGTATATACTACTCCAATATAAATAAAAAACTAACTTCCAAATAATTAATCTTTATAATACTAAACTAACTTCTAAAAACAATAGCAATTTGTTTCTATTGATAAGCTACTCAAAAATCAAACTAGTTAAAATGAAGCTGGATAAAGCTAAAATTCAACTGAATAATAATAACAATAAAATCAGTAATAAGCATCAGGAAAAGCTGCTAATATGGGATTACCTCCTTAATACAGCTCAAATTCTTCAGGTCAATTAAATGGCTAGTTTTCATTTACACCTTCATACTCCTAAAAAATAGTAAACTATTCAGGAAATAATAGTACAACTGATGTTTTGAGTAAATTTAAACATTTCACAGCAAATAGTAGCTTGAGAAACTCAATTGAAAACACAAAAATAAATTTAAATTTCTAATATTACTAGAACTAGCAGCAAAAAAGTTAAACAGATCAGTAAAGTAAAAATGAATGAATGAATTAAACCAAATAGTAATTTTCTAAATAATGTATTATTTAAAATGTTTCTGGACAAATTTATTAATATAAAGAGACTTATTTATTTAATTAATTATTATATCAGTTAATATAAAACTCGAATTCTAAATAGTCAATAAGAAAAATAACCTTAAAATATTTCATTTGTCAACTTTTATTAATTAATTAATCATTCTTCTTATCAAATCATTAAATTATTAATTATATAATTCAATATTGTATAGGCAAATTAATTAATACTCTATCTCTAAATTAAATAAACTATATTGTAAATTTATTTCTAATTATTATTTTATTTTGTATTTTAATACTTTTGATTAGCTTGAATAATTTAATTTTTACAAAAATTAGAATTGTATATTTTATATCTTATAAAATAAAATTTTTAAGATAATTAATAGCTAAATTTAAAAGCCATAAAATAATATTTTAAACTCCACAAATCAAAAATGTTTCATCAAATCAAACATTTTATGTCCTAATCTTTGGAAAAATAATAAATAATAAAATTTATATTTTATGTTACTAAAATGATTATTTATTTTGTTTCTATATAAGAAGTTAAATTTGTATTATTGGTAATTTCAATTTAAATTTATATTGTTTAATTTATTAAAAAATATTTTGTGTAAGGTCATATTGATTAAATATTGTCTTAGAATAAATGGATATTATTTATGTTTATAAATAAATTTAATTAAATTAGATCTAAGCTTATAAGTGTTACATAAGGTAATTTTATTTAAATGAGTTTGTATAATCATAAGAACGATGTAATTTTTTTACTTAAAAATGTTGAAAATAAACAACTATCATTCATTTATAACTTACTAGCTATACTCTTTTTGTTTGAATATTTTAATTTCCATCAATTTAATTTAGTAATTTATAAATCAATAATTTAATTTACATATTATTTATTAAAAAGAATATTTTACTTGTATTTATTATTTTCATTCTCTTCTAATAGGCTAAAAAGTTATCCAACAAACTATTACGTTAGTTCTTAAAATGAAGAGAACTCTAAATATTAAAAAGTTAAAAAAGAAAGGTAGCTAATGCAGAAAAAGTTTAAATAGCAACGATGAAGAGAGTCCTTATATGTCGGGAAATGAAAAAGATAATACTTTTAATAATCAATTAGAAAATGATAATAAAAATAATAATAATTCTGATGATTTAAATTAAAATAATTTTGATGCTTAGAATAATAAGCTATAAAATATAAAAGAAAATTCATATAAAAAGGAAATGACTACTTTAGAATTGTAGGATTTAAAAATATAATAAGATTTATTAGATATAGCTGATTCTGCTAGAAGTAAAGATTCATTTGGTCCTTGGCTACCTCCACCAAAGTAGTAGCTAAAAGTTCGATCTCATTCAAAAAAAGAAAGCAGGAATGCAAGTAGAAATTAAAAATCTTCAATTTCACAAAGAAATTTATTAAAAAGACCACTTTCTACTTAGCATTAATATACAGAGGACAATTTTAATGTTTTATAAGGCTTTAATAATGATTTAATTCCTATTCAATAAGATGCTTAGAATAATGAGTTTAAAAGTGGTTAATGCATAATTCATTCATAGACTTAAGACTAAAATTTATTGCAATAAAACACTTTATTAGGAAAAATGGGAAAAGATTAAAAAAAACAAATAGCTTCTGTAAAAAATATCAGTTTTAGTGATGTAGATTTAAATAACTTAAATATTAATAAATAAGGATTTATAAACACAGAAAACGATTGTTAAGAACCTTGTCTCTCATATAATAATAGAATTTTTAAAATGTCGCCTTAAAAAAAAGGAGGTACTCCTATAAATCCTAAATAGTTGTTAGAAAAAAGAGCATAAACTTGTTAAGAATGCAATTAGAGACTTTTTACATAATAAAGTAACTATTAGTAATAGTAGGGGACATAATAGTACGGCAAATTTAATAAAAAGAATAGTTTCAGTGAATAGAATGATTCTATAATAATTCCTTTATTTCATTAGAATTAGGGTTAAAATAATTATACTAACGCTACTCAAAAGCAACCTGAAAGCAAAAAGAATTGCTACAATATGCCTTTAAGAAATACATTACCAAGGTTTTTAAAGAAAACTGCTTAGAAAATTAAGAATGATTATAATTAGTATATTAAAGGACACTCTCAAAATATGTATTGTAATAACGGAAAAACTATTGAAGATGGATAGAAAAAGAATTAGGATATCTACTACTAAGAAATTTCAGATTTATTAAATAAAACTATAAATACCTTTAATTTTAATAATGTTATAGATACAAATGAAGCTGAATTTATGAGACTTAATTCTTAAAATTCTCAAGTATCAAGATATTCTCCTGTATTAAAATCTAAAAAATCTGCCTCTCCTACTAAAAAACTTACCCTTGAAAATAACATCTCATTATAAAATGCACCATAAATAAAAGTTGTTACAAAATAATAATACAAAGCAAGTTAACTAGGAGCTGGTGCTTAAAATATTGAAAGGATTAAAAGTCGATATTCTAATGAGGATATCAAAAATTAGATTGATCAATTAGAAGAAGGTTAAAGTCCAAACAATCATGAATAAAATGCAATTTATGAAGCAAAAACAGAATCTAATTCTCCTTCTTTCAGATAAGGAAAAACTATTAATAAGAAAATTAACAATGTTAATAGAATTTTGCTTGAAATTTAACAAACTGCTACAACGGTTGATGAATAAAATTAGGTTGCCTCTTATACTATATAAAATTTAAATCAAAAATAGTAAGAAAAGATTCCCATTTTAATTAAATAAACTAATGGAAATTTATTAACTATTAATCCTCATGCTGTTCATCCTACTTAAACGAACGGTGAAGATATGTAACGTGTTAGTCTAAATTTTTAAAATTAAAGCTAATTAACAGATAAAAAAGGTATTGTTATAGTTTAAAAAAATTCTTCTTAAAGTAGACCTAATTCATAGCAAAAAGGAAAGATTACTCGTGATAATATGTCAAGTGAAGGAAAGAATATTTCGATACAATTTAAGTTGTCATATCATAGAGGAAAATCAATTATAAATTAACATCAAAACGAAAGATTAAATTTATCATAAAGCGGAATTTATGCAAGCAATGCTTTTCAAGTTTAAAACTATGCATTATTGGAAAACAGAAGTAAAAATAATAGCACTTCGGCTGTCTAAAGAAAAATTAGTTAAGTAATCGGCCAAATCGGTAATAATGATTTAATTAATTAATCAGGATTTCAAAATTTACAATTTAAAGGCAAGTAAAATGGTATCCTAAAATAGTTAAACACTTAAAACAGTGATGAAGAAATCGACGATTTGTAAAGTAATTATAAACTAAATTAGATTGATCAGCTAAATCAAAATGATGTAGTTTTTTAAGATAAACAAAACAGCTAAAAAGGAGATTAGTAGCAATTAAAATAGATTAAAAATAGAAGAGTGCTTTCTGCATAATCTCACCACTATGAAGAAAAAAAGAGATTTTCTTTACAAGCTTAAACTTAAATTAGCAGTAATAATGACACAATAATGCATAATTTAAATAAAAAAACTAATTAAAACAAATAAAATAGTGATAATAATGCTAATTAAAATAATGAAAGTAGTAATATAGCTGAAAGTATACTAGCACCTCGTACTGCTAAATCTCCTTTTTTAAATTATAGGAGGTAGATGTCTGGGATTACAAATAACAACAAAACAATTTATGAAAATTTATCCTCAAAAATAAGGAAAAACCTATCATTTGATTAAGATTTAAACTCCAAAGAATCTGAATTATTAAAAGACAAAGATAACCCTCAAAATTTTATGAGTAACGTTGATGCCTAGCTCTTATTTAACTCAAATGCGTTGGAATTTAGTGGAAGAAATTCTTTAAAATCTTAAGATTATCATAAAAAGAGATCAAGCTATTTAAAAAATAATAATAGTGTAAACTAAAAATCATCAATACCAAAATCTTAATTTAAACCAAAACAAATTTCTACAGAATAAAAAACAATTTGTGATATAAAAAATATTATTCCTACAATAGATTGTAAAAAAATATTATGAATTGATTACAATTTACCTATAAATGAAGATTTAAAATTAAATTTTATAACTTATTTATTTCAATTAAACTTTAAAAAATTTATTCTTCGTTTAAAAAAATAAATTAAAAAGATTATAAAAAATATTTAACATTTTTAAAATAATATTTAAATTTTTCTTCTTAATTATATCTAAAAATAATGTTTTTATATGCCCTGAATTTTATTCTTTTTAAATGAGTAAACATATATATTAAAAAAGAAGAAAGCGATATTAAAATAAACCAAATTAGTTAAGATTTATGTAGATTTTTTGCAAAATCATTAGCTTTGATTGGATTTTCATTAAATTCTTATATCAATATGGCTATATTTTGAATATACTTTAATGCTCCTTACTTATAAAAATACTTAGGAGAAAATATTTAATTTTCAGATTGCAATAATATACAAACAATAAATACTTTTGAGTCTAGTACTTTAAATACTAAAAAAAATATATTAAAACCTAATATTTTATCCATCAAAATAATTTATAATTTTAGGAAATTATTTTGTTACAAACAATTAAGCATAAAAAAAATATATATATATAATGCTAATTTATCACTTTATCTTTCATCAATTAGTTCCTTAAGTCTCTAAAAGAGATTGAAATATACTGTGCATATAGTTAGGTGTGTACCAAAAATTAATAGCCAGATTTCTTTCATTGGAAGATTTGACATGATGCCACCAAAAAGATGGGATAAACAAAGCATCACCAGGGTTTATTTCAACCTTCATTTTCCCTTTTATTTGAGAAAATAAAGGAAAATTTTATAGATCAGGCTAAAAGAAATCAACTTAGCTGTAATTTTTTATTTTATTTTTTCCAGCACCTACATATAGCTTTGATCTCTACGTAGGAGGTACCAAGATTATTGTCTTTTTCCCAGCAATTTAACATAAGAAATTATCTTTATCATCTGTATGAGGAAGAGATTCTGTACCACTTGCTCCCTTTTTATTTTACATATTTTATTAACATTGAATTAAATCATATTTTATGATATGAAATTTTGAAAAAAGATATCGAATTTGAATTTTAAACAAACATAAAAACATATAAAGATATTTAATTTTTACTTGCCAGAAATTAGTATATTCTAAATTCATGAATAAACCTAATTCTATCTCATCAATATCTTCAACTAATTCTTCTGGGATACCAAACTCAGCTAAATAGTAGTTAGCTTTTCTATTAGGATCTTTATACATTTATATGAATTCCTAATATTTCATGCTAGATTTAACAAAATTTTTTTTAAAATAGGCAAATTTATTTTCTCCGTCTTCTCTAACTTCAACTTATACTTCTCTTTCTCCAATTTTATTGACTAAGTATTCATCACTTTGCCATTTATGAATTGCTTTCCAATGCTTTACTGCATTTCTTAATACAATAGGCATATTATAACTCTAAAAATTATGATAAAAACTCTAAAAATCAATTATTTTTTTTCCATTTTCTAATATCAACATATCAACTTCGGCTATTTCAATAAAACCATCTTCAAAAATCTCATCTTTATCAAATCTAATGTCATATTCTTCTATATATTCCTCTATCTTTTTGATAGTTTCACCATAATTTAAATCAAATTCATCATGTAAATTTGATAAATCCTCATCTTATTATAGTCCATCTTAGAAGTATTCTAAAATAAAAATATATGAAACTCATGCTTTGATAAAAAAATTCTAAACATAAATAAAAATGCCTTACAAGGTAATAATTGTATTCGCTTGGCTAGTTGAGTAATTTGAAGTACAAATAATATATAGCTAATAATTAAGACTTATGGTAATATAAATACAACCAGATTTATACAGCCCTTCTTACTAACGCCAGAAATTAAGCACATCTATAACAATAAATTTACTGATATTCTTTCAACGATTTATGATTGTTAATTTATTTTTGATTAAACTTTGAATTTCAGAAAACAGAAATTGAATCTTTAATTTATTGAAATCTACAATATAGAAAAAAATTAAATTGTTTTAAAATTATTAAAAAGAAAATTTTTATTTTTTAATGTTTTAAACTCAAATTATCAAAGAAAAAAAAATATATTACTGTGAAAACTTAAATTTAAGAATATTTAAAATAAAATATTTATTGATAATTTTTTCCCTTCTTTTTTAAAATAAAAAATAATAATTTCTATTTTTAAATCTTTATGTATGTACTTAACACAAAAAATAAAAGCTTAAGCAAAAATAAATTAATATTAATATATCAATAATTAAATTTTATAAATTTAAACATTTTTAATGAATATTATTTTTAAAAACTAATCTAATTTAAAACTCATTTTTAAATACTTTTAAAAGTAAATAATAAATTTACCTCATTTTGTAATAAAAATTATATCAAAATTCACAAGTCCATTAGTTTTCATTAATTTATTAAAAGCTTAAATTTGTGTAAGTATGATAATTTTAATCATGTTTGTTACTTTTCTTGTTAAATTATGATTTAGCAAATTTAAGTTTTTCTAAAACATCCAATATTTAATCTGACATTAGTTTATTAATTTAAAAATACTTAATCTAATATAATTTTAATATTTTCATAATTATGTAAAATTAAAGTTTTTAATTAAAAAATAAGTATTATTTAAATAATTTAATTAATAAAACTTGTATCTTTATTTTTTTTGGCATTTTTGAAATAAGTATGACATAAAATAAATTTAATTGTTAATAATCTTTTTTTAATACTTTAGATTGCTTTTAATTAGACTCATATATTATTATTCTTTATTTAAAGAGAGTACTTTCTTTTTATCTTAATGAAATACGATTAGAAAATAATAATAAAAATAATAAATAAAATGAAGCAAAAATAAACATAAAGAAAAAAAAAATTGTATTAAACTGTTTAATTTATAAAAATATATATAGTATTAAGTAAAAGAACATTTAATTAGAATAAAAAATATATTTTCTTGTAATTAATTAGGTTTTCATATTAAATAACCTATTGTATATTAATAAATTTTAGGGTTATTCAATTTTTAGCCATTTTTAATAAATTTTGCAATTTATTTAATCTTTAGTCTATTTCATCTATTCTATTTGGTGCTGATTCGACTTTGATATCTTAATATTCTTTAATTATATTATTGGTATTACTAGCACCACTATTGTTTCCTACTTTATTGCCTTACATATCATCTATTTTTTTCATTAACTTTTAATCATTTGAAGAAAGGTAGTTATTTATGCGAGTTCCTGGGCTTTGTCTATTAGTATTACCTGTTTTATTATTGTTATTAGAAAGATTATATCTGGAAGCAGGTGATAACCTAGAATTACTATTTGTTCTTTACATGGTAGGATTTCCATTTAATCTCTAAGCAGAAGGACTTTATCTATTTGTATTAACTGCATTAGGTTTGGGTGATAAACCTTTGTTAGAGTTGGTTAATCTATTAGAGGTGGCTGTATTATTTGTTTTATTTGTTCCAAATTACCTTTATGATGCACTTGCTGTTGTTCCTGTTTATGTACCAGATATTCCACTAATTCCTCCGCTTCCGTTATATCTATTTCTTGAGTTGCTTTATATATTAGTAGCAGAATTTGTTTGATTATTAGTTTGCGAACCATAGCGATTAGAAGTGTTTGTTGTTGATTAAGTACCTGAAGGAGAGTTTCTTCTATAGTTTAGACCTTATGTGTTGCTTCCTGATCCATAACGATTTCCTGTAACTCCTGGACTTCTATTTTAAATTTAAGTAGCTGATGTAGTAGTAGGTGTTTTCTTTGCATTAAACTAATATGAAGGTGAAATTCCAGTTCTAGAGCCAGCTGAATTACTAGCATTTCTTTAACCATATCTATTTTAAGTATTTGTGGTTGTTGTAGGAGTGGTTCTATTAGCTGGTGAATAGCCTTTTGTAGGAACACTAGTGGCTCTACGGTTACTGGTATTAGAGGCACTGCTTCCAGGAGTGTTCCTTGTATATGGAGAATATAAACGGTCAGTAGTACCTTTAGTAGAGACTCTTTTAATTGCAGATTCAAGTTCAATTTCTAATTATTTGATACGTTGTTTTTGCTTGCGATCATTTTACTTGAAGAAATCAATCTCACTTGCTGATTTTTCAATTTCTTTAGATTGTTTTTGAATAACCTTACGAGAATTGAGAACTTCATTTTCTGTTTATTCTGTCAGTTTTACTATAAATTCTCTTAAGCGGCGAGTACTTTCATCTGCTTCTGAACCACCTTTAAGAATCTATGATTGGCTGAGAGTAATTTCTTTCTAAAAACTTAAAAACTAAGTTCTACTTCTCAGAAGCTCTTCTTCTTTTTCTTCTAAAGACATTTTTAGGCGTTCAATTGTTTGCTAACTTTCTTTGCGAACGATTTCTAGTTCTTCTTCTAATTCATATTTTGTCTTTACTATATTATCTAACTCTACTGCACCTTTTTTTTACAAACTGCTTTCTTCAATTCTTTTAATTTTTGTTTTCAGCATTTCATTCTCGCTTTTGAGCTAATCAACAACGCTTTGCTAAGTGGTGTTGAGTGAGTTTTAGGTACTGTTCTTTCTATCTAGCCCTTCTAAATTTTAAGAATTGGTGTTATTGTCAGTTAAAAAGAATCCTCCTGGCATGATGTGTACATTTCCTTTGCTTGTACTAAAGCTTCCTTTTGAGCTTTATGCCCCATCCATCTCACTGAATCCTCTGATTGATTTTTCTTTTAGTTCTTCTACTTCAAGTTTCATTTTACGAATCTACTACTTTAGAACATCAACATTATCAATGTCATCCAAGTTTAAGCTTAAAGGATAATGAACTCTTTCTCCATTAACTTCTGTTGTAACTATAATGTAACGCTTATTGTTAGAGCTCTTTTTAGAAGCACTACTTAATCCACTACTACTTGAAGAAGTCAGAGAAGAATTTTTACCTCCAGATTATTACTAGCTTTAAGAAGCAGTTGGAATACCATTTCTCATATTTTCTAAATCTTAGAAAGTCAAAATGTCGACGTTGCTTGATTCTGTTCTTTTCGATAAACCATGGACAACTGCTTCAACAAATTCATTAAATTTTCTGCGAATTCCTGTTTTCTAAGTAAGATCTTCTAAATAACTAGCAGTGAAAGTATTATTCCACCAAACTGGCTCATACTTACTTTCTAAATGAATTTACAGTTGCTCGTTGAAAGCTTTTATAATTACAATATAATCCTATCCCTAAAAAGTACCTTCAGTACGAAAATCAACAATATCCTCCATTTTATACTCTTTTTAATTATTTAGATGGCTTCAGCAATTTTTTATGTCTCTTTACCTAAATATATAAGCTAATCTTCTCTAAGTTTAGTTGATAACCTTTTTTTTAAGTTAAAATATTAATTTCGATATTATCTTTTTTTCTTTAATAATTAAATTCTTTCTTCTATTTAAAAATTTGAGAGTATTCATAAAAATACAAAAACTAACAATCTAATCAGACAATTAAAATAACAACCAAACTACTAAAAAGTTATTAATATTTCTTAGAATTGCTATTATCATTATTATTATAATTATATTTTAATATTCAACCAATCTTTTTATTATATTAATATAATTGATAATTATTTCTTTATAAATATTTTTCTTTATTATTATTATAATTATTATCGTCATTATTATCTTTAGTTATCTTTTTGAGAAAACTTTCATAGTACCCTATGATACTCTAAAATGATCTTTAATCATTAAAATTGATTAAAGCATTTTATTTTCTATTTATATTTAAAAAATGAATACATATTTATTTAAATTACTATTTAGAAATTTAAAAAATTATAATAAATTAAAAAAAATAAAAATTTATAATTAAATTTCAAAATTATTATAATAGCTAGATATTACTATGATTAACTAAATTTTTATAACAAAAATATTTATGAAGTAGGTCTTCGAATAATTAAAATTTTAATTATTCATTTTTTAAAAATTGATTGAAAAATTATAAAAAATAATTTTAAGTATGTTCAATAAAAATTTTAAGCAATTTTTAGTGGTTATAAATTAGGTAATACATTTTTCTGATTGATTTAAAGTGCTAAAAAGTAAACATAAAAAGATTCATATATCTTTATGTTTATTAAAATTAATATAAAGAGTCATAACTATAACAATTAATAATTGAATTTAGCTGATTATAAAAGAAATTACAAACAAAACAAAAGAAGTAATATAATAAAATTTTGAAAAAAAATTCAACAAAGCAGATTATAAAATTTAACAAATTTAGCATCAAAGATTAAGAAAGCGATGAATATTATAGCCTAGCTATTTACACTTTTTTTCTTATCATCTTTGTTTTTGTAAACAAGCTTATCAAATGCTTCTAAACAAAAAACATCAGATGAAATAAAAAGATAAATAAATCACAATTTGAGAGATTTGAAAATCAAAACTAAACCAGAAACATCAAATAGATTGCTAAAATCAATATATGATGATGATAAATGTGAAGATACCGATTGTTATTTATTGACTATGAATTCAGATTAGACAGAATAATATTATTTTTATTTAGATAAATACTTCCCTTATAATAATTTTGCAGTAACTTAAATCTAATCATAAAGCAGTTAATGGGCTCAGGTACCGTGTGATTAATAAACTCAAGCATTTTGCTTTGTGTATCCTAATTACTAAGAACCGGAAAAGCAAATATAAAAATTAATTTTCACACCTTCATCACCTATTATTATAGATTAGGAAATAAATATTACAAATACAAATAATCAGATTATGGATTCTAAATCAGATAAAGATGTTAATGATGGTTGCCCAGCCGAAGGTATCACTATTATTGCATCAAAAGCACCTGAAGATTAGCCTGTTCATATTTTTCTTAGTTCGGATAACTAGGTATATATTATTATATTCGATGATACTCAACACCCAGTCTAAAAGCAATCTATCTTTAAAGAGAATTTAAATTCTTACATTAGTAAAAATGAAAAACTTACTTGTTTTGATATTGAGGTATATGACTCTGATGATTAGTCTTCAAACGAGTAAAAATTTTAAGATTCTCCTGACAATTCATAAGATTGCTATTTGTATGTTGACTGTAATATTTAGGACAGTACTAAGCCAAATGAATAAATATTTGCTATGATATTTATACCTTTGAAAAAAGATCCAAATAATGATATAATTAATTCTGTAGGAACAATCAATGTTAATAGATATGAATTGAAAAATCAGCTAGTTTCTGATTATTTTTATAATTGTAATTAAAGAATCAGCAATACATACTCAAATACTTTGGTTATGTACTGTCCAAATCCTAAAGAATTAAATACAAATTCAAATCTCCTATTTTTAAAGAGCTTGGAAAAAGGTGCTGATTTCCCTAATGAAGCAGATATAGTATACATAAAGCTTGATCCCTTCTAGAATCCTTAATGCTAAAATGTTTCTTCGTTCTAAATCAAATCGATGGTTACTAATCCGCTTTACAATAAAAATGAGAAAGGTTTTAGCAATTATTGGTAATTCGCTATGCTTGTTTCTAAATAAGAAAATAATGCATGCTCATGTAGTAGTATTTGTAAATGTGTTCTATCAGATGATAACACAACTATTATTTGTTCATTTATCTAGTAAGAATAATTAATGCTTAATCAACTGTTTTAACTTTTAATTATTTTTAAAAAAGGCTCTCTGACTCATGCTATCATGAAATGACTTACATTTAAGAAGATACTATTACTTTATTTGTAGGAAGTGATTCTTGTATTGATGAAATTTAAGTACAAATTATCTTTTATTTATTATGGTTCAGTGGAACATTATTTTCAATTCATTTTTCAAATTAAAGGTTGGAGATACAAAAGATGAAGATGGCTAAAATTTGATTGTTGGATCATTATCTATTGGTGAAGCTAATTTAGTTTTAACAAAAGTAACTGTTAATTCTTAGTATATAATGGCATAAATGAGAGACACTTCATTTTTAAACAAGTAAATTGGAAATGTTGATGTTATAATCAAGATATTTTCCAGATCTAACGATAATAGCTTTATGCATTTCTATTAAAAGCTTGAATCTCCTGTTAATCTATTTTAAAATGATAACTTCTATGATATGGGCAATTATATTATGGTGTATTTGCCTAATACATGCATTTTATAAGTTACAAGAGTAACTCAAAAACCTCTTATAATTTCAACTTAATCATTATAAGATTAATAAAATTTACCATAATTGAGTCTCATATATTTTTCAGTAGAAGGTACATACCTTGCTATGAATGCTCAGCAAATATTTGAGACCAAAAGCTTACAAAATTTGTTAATTATATAATTAGTTCCATATAATTTATAGGTTTTAGACCCAGAGTAAACTTTACTTCTAGATTCAAACTGGGAACAATAAACTGTTAGTCTTCCAATAAAATCCGGTGTAGCAGGTATTTTAATTTAAGTCAAATAAAAATTTTATTTAACTATTATTTTGAAAAAGGTTCTCTACTATATTTTATTTATGAGCCAAGTGTTCAAAATGATAAGTTCTAAAGTTTGATCGATTTTAACTAAACAATATCTGTAACGAGCAATTTTTTTGATAGCAAGACGATATTTTATTTGCAAATTAATGATAGTAATAAACTATATAATCCTCCTAATTTTAGAGTTGTAATTGCAAGCTACTCAACTCCTTGTGTGATAGAGTCTTATTACTGCCCAATTAATAACAAAGATAAAAAATATTTTACAGGAAACTCTTGTATTTAAAATTTTTTTAAAGACTTATCAGTGTAATATTAATTTACCAAAAATTAAAAAAAATAATAATAACAACAATATTTAAAATTAAAAAAGAGAAGGGTAATAGTGCAATTTAGATACATATTCAGAGGGTAAGGAATCATCATTCGTAGCTGATAAAACTTAGAGATTAGGTTATGTGTGTGAAATAATAACTAATAAACAAGAATAGTCATATGTATGCAATAAAATTGAAGGAGATTTTGTTTAAAATGAAGAATTATTAGACATTAGTGGATAGATACAAGGATATTCATAAGTTGATTTCTTTTCTTATATTTCAGAGCAATCGTACAAAATTTCTTACTTTAATTAAGTTTACTCATTGAAAATTTATGATTTTTTAATTTTACTGATCAATTTCTTTTAAGATATTGAAATATTTTTTGATTAATCGAATTTTTATAAATAAAATAATTGGTTCTTAGAGTACTAGTAACTGTTACTATGGATAGGAAAAAATTAATATTATATCTATTAACTCCTAAAAGAGATGATTTGGGTAATGTTATAGCTTATTGCTCTGAAATTTTCTTGGTGGTAGATAAATATAAATTAAGTTCTTTGGATGTAGGAAAAATAATCTAAGTTGATAGTAACTTTCTTATTGAAGATTTTATTTTTTTACTTACTTCTGACCTTAAGGTAAATTTCTTTTTTTTATATCTTTTCATTAATACTTTTTAGATATAGCATACATTTTCTAACTAAGATATATTATTAAGATTTTTTAAATCATAAAGCTAATAACTATAAATTATTACAAAATTAAAATTAGATATATACCTTAACTAGGATTTAGCAGCTTTATTTGCAAAAATAATCAGGTTGCCCTGATGAAAACTAAATAAAAAAAGAAATAAAGTCTTAAAAAAAGAAAGAAAATTCAGATGATTAACTTCCAAGCCTTGATAGATTAGTACATGTATCATATGTGATAGACTTACAAAATTAAGTCTCATAAATACAAGGAGCAGGTTGCTCAAATTCTAAATATTAGTAGATATTTAGTTTATTTGGATTTGATGATAACACGATATCTTTAATTGTATTATGTTATGGTAATTCAGTATAGGTAATGTAAGAGTATGTTTTTTAAAATCCCTTTTACTGTACTTGGAATAGATAATTCCCTTTTTTTAATTATGTTGTTGATCCAGAAGCTCCTCATTTCACTGATGGAAAAATCATCTATATTTATACTAGTTATAAACTAAGAATAGGCGAGATGAAAGCATACTTATTGTTCAATATCTATGACTTTACTCCTAACAGTGTAATATTTTAAGTTGTTACCTATTATCCACAATAGTATCCAGATCAAAGTTCATTCTGTAACTCCTAAAAAGATACAAACATATAAAAAAAATTGGGGAAAAATAAAATCGCTTTTACATACTTTTAATTTTAGAAATTTTACTAAGATAATCCTAATCCTTCACTATATGCAGCACCATTTACTAATAATGTTAAGAAATCAATAACCATGTGTCTCTTTTCTTTTGAAGGTTAAACCATAATAACATATCTAAATTATGTTCCTACTTTATTTGCAAATGCATATTTAACTACTAATGATTAAATTAATTTGAATATGATTATATCTAAAATCAATCTTTATGATATCCACTTCAACTAATATTCTCTTACATTTGATTTTACAGATTCATAGATTTAAATTAATACAGAAGAAATCCAAAATAATATAGTTGTCTAAAATACTAAGGTAATATCTAGACCATAATTCATTTATAATTTCTTGATTTCTTATTATTAATTAATTTCTTTTTTGCTTATTAAATTAAATTTTAACTAAAACAGCAACAGTAAAATATCTATCAATAAGGATCATAATTTCCACTAGACTGTATATCTGGTCCTATCGAAAGTTACTAAGTTTAATTATTCAAGAATGGTAAATTAACTATTGCTAATGACTAACTTACTTCATAAAATAGTGTTTTTGGAGACTACCTTTCACTATAAAAATATTACTATTCTTTCACTGAAACATATTTTAAATATAATGATGTCTAAGATATTATAAATTTTTCATCTTATTAATTTTCAGATAGCGCTATGAATTTACAGGATTCCAACTGCTAAGATTGCCAAAATCTAATTGCAGTTCTTTCTTCTTAATATATCATTCTGATTGAGAAAAATTAATATAGCTCGGGATAATAATTATCAGTTTCAAGAATTATTAAAGAGTTTAATTTATTAGATTTGGATGTAATTTTTTACAAAATTATTTAACAAAAATTTTTAACATATATTTATATATTAATTAAAGTAAAGAATTGGCCTCGATAACGCAGCTTATTGCAGGATGACATTAAATAGTAACAGCTAGATACTTATATATTGTGTTTCTAAGAAAAAGTCAACAACCTTTAAGCTTTATTAAGTTTAGTACAATAAAAATGACCCTTTTTCTGCAACTGTAGTTCTAAGATAAATAAGTTCTACTGGTGGTTATATAGGATATGTAGATTACATCATACCTTTTGAATATAACAACATAGTTTACTTAGCAATATAAACACATTATATTTAGAATTAGAAAACAAGTATTTTTAAAATTGCAACTATTATTTGTGCTCAAGTGAATCATAACAAAAACGATGAGAATGGATGCTCACTCTAAGTTACATAAACTTTTCCAACTGACAACTTCTAACTAACAGGAGCTTATATAGTCGATTATGATGCTTAGTTGATAATCAACTAAAATACATAGCAATAATAAGTTGACTAATAGATATGCGGACTTTTCTTATCAGAATCTGAATTAAATATAATATTTTTCGAATATGTTGATAAAACATTTTAAGCATAGTATAATATAGTTTTTGATTCAACCTAAATAAAATCGGTATTGAATCTTACAAAAAGTTAGACTGACAATATAAATCTAATATTTATAAAACTGATTAACATAGTTTCATTAAACAATTTTACTTTCTTAATGGGAACCAATATTAACATTTATGAAATTTAATATATAAATAAACAATATGTATTAACCTACACCTATGGAAAATATTACTAATGTGAGTATATATCTGGCTACAAACCAGTCATTTTCAATTTAAATGGAGCACCTCTTAATTACAAAACAAATTTTAATATAAACACTTAAACTACTGAAAATCCTTAATTCTAAATAAAATCAATAATATCATCATGTTCCAGATAGCCTACTTAAAATAGACCAGTTTTTGATCCTGAACCTTCAATTTTCTCAAAATAAACTGAAAGTATGTTTTATATTTAATATTTTGTTAAAAACAGGACAAGTAAGTCTTGGCCAGTCAGGATTCTCACTTTACCCTAATAAACTATTTCAACATCATACATTTTTGAGGGATTTACAAATAATTTGGGGGAATCACGTGTCTTGGTCTCTAACTACTCTTATTTTCTATCTGAGTTTTAAGTACATGCAAGCCTTACACTAAATTTATCTTTGGCATAAGACTAAGCTGACTAACTATCTATAACTCTAGTAAATGGCTTCACTAGAAAATAATTAAATATTACAATTGAGTATGATGATACACAATCAGAAAGCAAAAATGAAATATGGTTCATAGTACTTATTGTAGTTATTTCTCTTGTAGCATTAATTGCTTTGGTATTTATAATATTGTGGATTAAAAAATAACGAAATGTCAAAGCTGAAAAGAAAAGAGAAAGAAAGAATATGATGTCCTCTGGTTTAACTGATTTAACTGATCAGTAATCTGAAAAAAATTATTAAGTCAGACAATATCCAGCTTAATCTAAACTAGTATAATAATAAAATTATCAACAAAACTATCAATAAGAAGAAAGGGATATCCGTCCAAGCGCAATTTATTAGCCTTCTGAAAGAAATAAATCTTAAAAGTATAACAGACTAAGCATGCAACTGGATAACCTTTTAAGAAGTGTCAGTATGATGAATAGAAGAAATAACACAGGAGAGCATAATAATTCAGAAATCAATATAGAAAATAATCCTAATAACAATGATTATACTAATTAAGATGAAGATAATTATTTGAATTGAATGATATTTTTTTTATATTCAATTTTTTTAATTTAAATTAAAATATGTTTCATTTCTTTTTAAACAATAATTCAACTCTTCGAAAAGTAATCTTCTTTTTAAATTTTCAATTTCTGCTAATTTTTCTTTAAAATCTTTATGTAAAGTTTCCAAATTATTTTTTTGCTTTTTAATCAGAAATACTTTAATTTCATATTTAATCCTGTCTGGTCGTTAAAATTCCATAATTTATTAGATTCTTGAATTGAATGATTAATTGAAAGGATAAGCATTCAATATGAAAAAATATTCAATAACATAAATTATTAAATAAATATTTAGTCAAGCTTTTTAGTTTTTTATTAAATTTAAGAAATTTTTAATCCCTCTCACCACATAAGTAATAAAGAGCTGTTTCTATGTAGAAAACTGTAATAATTAATTAATCTAAAAGTAAAATCATAAATAAATAAATAAAATTAATTTTAATTAAAAATGCTTTCAATAACAACTATGACAGTAATTTAAATTTTGAGAGAAAAATTCATTTTAACAATATTTTAGCTATTTTAGTATTTAAAGTATATGTTAGAATAATTAAATTTATTAATTTTAATTATTAAAAAAAGAATATGAAGTTAAAAAATAATAAATTTAACTAAATTTAGAAGATATATTATTACATCTTTAACATTTTAACTAGCTAGCAAGATGTAGAATGAATATTTTTTATTCCTAGTAGATTTAGATTATAATGAATAATTTACTAAATGATAGCTAAATAAATACATTAAGGCTACAGAAGAGTGAGCTGAATTGATTTATTAATGTAAAAAATAATTATTAAATTTGTCTTTAAGTTAAAAAATAAAGAGCAATAAAAAAGATTTTTAAACAATAAAAACTTTTAAGTAGTAGAATACAAAATATATAGCTAATCAATATTAAAATATGTCAAATAAAACTTAAAAAATGAAGAAAAATATTGTCTTCACCAATGAAGGCATTCAACACGTATAGCATTAAAATTATTTTTTTTATTTTAAATAAAAGCGTTCAAAAACTAAAGCAATTTGAGCCAATTTCATAATATTTACTAAATTATAATCTATAATTATGAATTTACGAAATTTAAAAAATGATTTCTAAATTTGATGAATTGGAAAGCAAAATGATGCTAAAAATGAAATAAATATTTGATATTATATTTGCAGAAATTTAAACATAATTTATTTAATCAAAAGAGCTAGGAAATGAATTATAGCGCCGCTTTCACTAGTGAAGAAGATTTCAATACTTTCAAGGAAAACATTAAAATAGAAGTTATTAGATATGATAATAAAAATAAAGAATTAGAATTTGATTTAATGGGTGTCGATGCTCCTATTGCCAATGCTTTGAGAAGAATTATGATTGCAGAGGTATAATATTTTTTCTCCTTCAAATAATTACTTTTCTTTATCTGATGTAATCATTTCTAAAATAATATTTAAAATGAATAGGTTCCTACTATGGCAATCCACAAGGTTTATATTTACTAAAATACTTCAATTATTCCTGATGAAGTTTTGGCCCATAGACTTGGTTTAATACCTATTTATGCTGACCCTCGTCTTTTCGAAGAAAAATAAGGTAAATTACTTTTCAAATTTTAAGTATTGAGAAAAATTAAAAGCAAGATTTTATAACAATAAAAAAGTAAAGTGGATAGAAAATTTTAATTTTTAATAATAAAATAATTTATTTTATTTGCAAAGCAAATTAATTTTAATTTAAATAATAAATGTAGAAGAAGATGAGTATAATGAACAAAATTCTTTAAAGTTCACATTAAAGATAAAATGTTCAAAGAAAGAATAATACAAAAACTACTCTGAAGCTGATTTAGAAAATTTAACTCCTGAAACCTACTTAGAAAATGCTATAGTAAGATAAATTTATTTTTTAGCATTGAAGTTTTTAATAATCATATAAATTTTTATTAGGTCTACAGTGGTGATTTCAAGTGGGTTCCTTAAGGAGAATAAAATAAAAAATTCGAAGAAAATCCAATTAGAATGGTTCATGATGATATTATTGTAGCTAAATTAAGAGAAAACCAAGAAATTATTTGCGAAGTAATTTGTTAAAAGGGTATTGGAAAAACACATGCCAAATGGTCTCCAGTTTGTACTGCTTACTATCGTTTAATGCCTGAAATAAACTTAAATAGTGATATCGTTGGAGCTAAAGCTTAAGAATTGAAAGAACGTTGCCCTCTTAAAGTTTATGATGTTTAAAGTAATTTATAAGAATTAATTTAAAAATATATTATCAATAAAATTTTCATAAAAATATATTATCAACTAATTTTCATAAAAATATAATTTTTGACAGAAATTTTAAATTTTTAATAAATTATTAAAATATTGTAACAAATACTAAAATAATTGAAGAAATAAGTAAATTTCTGATATCAAAAATAAATTTGTAGATAAATCATCCAAAATTATTTGTCTATTAAATATGAATATAAAGATAAAATTAATACTAATCAGTGAAATATAATTTTAAATTATGAGTACAAAGAAATATCAATAGCTTGATAAAGCTTAAAAAATTGCTTTCATTTATTAAAATTACATTAATTATTATAAATAGATAATAAGGCTGTTGTTTCTAATGAAAGAGCTTGTACTATGTGTAGAGAATGCATAAGAGAAGATGAAGAATTCAATTCAAAGATTGAATTAGCCAAAAAGAAGGAACATTTTATTTGTAAATATTTATTTGGTTTGGATGAAATATTTATATAAATTTGGATTAAATTGATAAAGATTAATATAAGAAATAAAAAATTTTACTGATCGGAAACAAACGATATAGAAAAATTAATTAATTTTTAAGGAATAAAGCATGTTGAATATATAGTTAAAAATTCAAATATATTAGCCTAATATTAATTTATATTTTTAATTTACTAATAGTTACAGTAGAAAGTGTAGGAATTTATGAGCCTCACGAAATTGTAAAGGAAGCCATCTAGATATTAAAATAAAAAGCATCAAGTTTTATGCTAAACCTCTGAGATAGATAGATAGAAGAAATATTAGTTATAAGATTTAATAAATAAATCATTGAATATTCAACAAATATAAATATAAATAAAAAAGGAAATAAATTAAATTTAACAATTTGATTGCTTCATTTATTAAGTAGATCAAATACATAAAGAACAAATAAATTATAAAATTTTAATAAGACTATTGATTAAATTCAAATAATTTTCATATTTTTTGTTTATAGTTTGAAATTAAGGCAAAATCCATTATTTTTTGTTAGCGATAAAAATATTGTTTATATATTTTATGTACACTCCTCCTATGGTATTTCAAATCACTCTTTACAATCTTAAAATTTTTTTGATATTTTGAAAGCGTGAAATTCAGCTTTTAGTTTTTCCTATTTATTTTATATCTATTTTGATTAGAGAGTTAAATTTAACATTTAGATTAACTTTATTTTGCGGGAGAATTATGCTTAAGAATTTACCAAATTTATGTAACTCATATGGCTATGATGAAATAAATACTTCTATAGCTGTTTTGTATATTGAAGGTATGGTATTTTTGAAAATAAAACAATCGGTGATTATTAATAAGTTTATTGAAACATAAAAAATCATAAATAATAAAAATAAAAATTCACTTTAAAAGCTTTATTTTATCGAGTAAATATTTTAGATATTACAATATTTGAAACATTAATTAAATAATTCAAGGAGATGCTTTAAAGTAAGTTAAGACAAAGTGAAAAATCAATTTATTTTTGACCCTTAAAAGTATCTATGAACTGCACAAAAATTTATTTCAGATTAATTGAAAAAATAAAAGTAGATTAATAAATTGTTTTTAAAAACTTTTATAACGATCTTTAATTAAATAAAATATATCCTTGTTAGTTTAACTATTAGTGTATTCATTTACATAATTACTTCAATATTACTTATCATGAATTATGTTGTAAGGCAATGACTATAAAATTTAAACCTAAAGATATGCTCATCATCAAAGAAAAATAAAGTAAGTACGAAATTATTAGCTTAAAAATAAAATAAAATTCATTCTCATAAAGTTAATTAAAAAAATAAATCTCCATTCAAATCAAATTATTTACAGAACTAATAGCAAATGTTAGTTAGCTAGTTTACAATAAATTTTTTACAAATTATAAGATGGGATTATTACTTAAATTAATAAGTATTAGTTTAAAAATTAAGTAGTTCATCTAATTAAATATTAAACCTAAATTTAATTATATTCTAGTGTTGATAAATACATTAGAGACAGCAGAATCAACGCATTTGATTAGTTGTTTTTTATGGGTAGATGAAGAAAGTTTTGTGTTATTTTTAAAAAATTAAATTGCATAAGGAAAACAAAAGATATAAACCCCTATCTTTCCTATTTTAGATTTTTTTATTAGTGCAATTAAGATTTTAGTGAATTTTGATGACAGAAAAATTAAATAGTTTTTGATTAGAAGAAAGATAATTCATATCTTGATTTGTCATCCCTACATTAATTTTATAAAATATTGATTGCTTTACAGAATTATTTATAAATTAAATCAGACCAAACAAATTTAATTCAAATATCAATATATTTAATGTGATTATAGTTTACCAAAATTCATTAATAAATCCTAATAAGATTTCAATTTTGATCAAAGATCTATAAACAATTCCAAAGCCAAGGAAAGTTAATAATCCTTTTTTTTTGTAAAACAAATAAATTAAGATAAAAAATAGCAAATATTAAAAAATTTAATAAAAAGATAAATAAATGAGCGACCAAACCGAATTAGCCAACGCTAAGCACGTCCTTATTAAACAAAGAATTGAATGGTTGGAAATTATTCCTTGCTACGAAGAAGAGAACTAGTACTTGCTTATTTTATTTATTCATCTAACGTCTTTTATTCATACTATCTCAAAAAAAACCACCTCAACTTTCATTAAATTAAATCTAAATATGTTATCCTCACAAATAAAAATATGTTTTTACTGGGAATTTAATAAAATAATTTTTAATATTTGATACATTTTTAATAAAATGAAAGACACATCTTTTAAATAAAATACTTTGTAACTAAAAAGGTATGAAATCCACACTTGTGCTTCCGATTTCACTTCCCCATCTTAACAACCTATTGCTTCAGTCATTGAAAAACGTGGAAGTCTTTGCTGTTTGTTCTGTTGCAAGGCTTTCAGAGAATATGAAAATGAATATCAACACTCTGGCCTTGTTGTTGCTACCTCTCATCGTCCTTACAAGTAAAACTTTAAAATGAATTTAGCTATTATTCTTTAATATAATATTTTCTCTTCAAACATTTGACTGATGACATAATTTTTTAAAAAAAGGATTCCTATCTGCTAGTATGCTTTCATTCCTTTATGCAAACCCGAAATAGATGTCTAAAGAGGTGGTTAAAGCATTGGTAAGGCTGAATGGCCTTGCTGGCACCCTTGCTGGCCTGGTAATAATTTTTTCTATAGAAATATAATTAACCAACCATACAAATATTATAAAATACCAAATTAGCTTACAAAAATTACAAATAATATCATCCTAAAAATGAATTTTTTAACTTATTTTTGCTTCTAAATTGAAGCTGTCCAACTAAAAAATTAAAAAGAACCTATAACTAATAGAATTAATTTAATAGTATAGAACATTTATTAAATTTTATCTTAATATTAATAGCTAGAGGTTTATTGAGTTGCCAAGAATTCGATATTAAGGACGCATAAGGTAACATTAAATACAACATTACTGCTAACTGTCTCTAACTTGGTTTCATCTGCCCTATTCTTGGTATCCTTGAACCCTGCAAGACTAGGGAATATGAAATCAGAAATTCTGATAAGATTGTTGTTGGTAAGATCGTAAATATCTATAATGGTATCCTTGAAGAATGCTGCACCAGAGCTGACTAGTTCGGTATTTAATTCCCTGATGACAGTTCTGTTGAAGAAAAGCTTCTCATCATTGAAACTGCTGTTTTCCTTGATTACCTCCAATATTGGGCTTGATCATGCATTTTTAGCACACATATACTATCTCTATCATTATTAATAACATGTTCTATCAAAAGAGTATTTATTTTTATTGCTGCTTTTAATTATTTGAATTATCAATATTAACAAGTATTCTAAATCCAAACAACAAAAAATTCTAGTAGATTAAATTCATCGACTTACTAAAAATAAATACAACAAATAAATACATGCATAATTATACCAAACTGCCTATTAAAATAATTATTATAATAAATATGTATTGAATTATATCTTTCCTATATTTTTGCATCTAATTTTTTCCATTAGATTAATTAAAATTTCATGCAAAATTACATATCTTGCCCTGTTTACAAGTAAAATAATGATTTAAAAGATCTATCAATTAAAATTATTAATCAGGATCTGATCGCTCTAAAATCAAATAAAATTTCAACTTTTTTTTTGAGAAAAACTCTATTCATAGCTAATTTATTTTTTTGTTCAAGCGATTCCTACACTGTTTGCAAAATCTTAATAATTTAATTTTTATTTCTCAAAAAATCAAACAAAATTCGGATGGTAAACAAATGATATTTTAACAATTTTTATTTTGATTACAGTGGCTGATTTATTATAAAATATTTATAAAATTAATAAGTCAAACATATAATTATAATTGATAAAATCTCTAGTATATAGAATAATATTAATATTTTTTTTTAATGCTCTCTTAAGCACCAACTTTTTTGTTCATTTTAAAGTAGAAATTTATACTAATAATTATATTTTTATTGATAACTAAATAACATAAAACTAGATACCTTATTTGTGAATTTTACTTTCAGTATATAAATAAATAAAAATATATGCAATGTACTTAATTATGAAGTGTATTTTTTAGATGTAAAGTAATAAATAGAAAGCGATATTTTCTTGACTATAATCTAAAGGGTATTTATTTGTAATTTATCCTCAATACAATTAAATATAATAGATCAATAATAAGCAAAGCTTGAAAAAATTTAAATACTTTAGGGAAATTTCTATTTTTTTGTATTTATTCTTTTAAAAATTATAAAAGCAATCATTTTCTTTTCAATCAATCTGAAAATATAATCTAAGATGTTAAGCAAATTTATCTAAAGACCATTTATCTTCAAACCTTCATCATAATTCTTTCATTAAACTGTATTTTTCAAGTTCTCTTATGACAATTTCAGCAGTAAATAATCTTTTTTTTGCTAATTGTTTATCAATACACAGTAATTTACTTATGAAAAAAGATAAATACTTCGAGTATTCAAACTAAAATCAATAATAAAACTTGAAAGTATCTCCTATGGTAGTATCTGAAAATAGTTAATATATATTAAAACTAGGTGCAAGCAATGTAATTTAGTTATTTAAATTTTTTCTTCTTGAAAACCATAATCTTAATTTCTACTATTAAAAGCTTTATTTAAAATGAGCTTATAAAAAATTCTAAAATAAATCTAAAGATCAAAGTTAGTAATGTAGACAAAGATTAAGCAAGGATGGTTTAAAGAAGTAATTTATATTTGACATTTCTGCCAAAGAAAGTAAATAAGTATTCAAATTAAAGCTTAAATAATCACAAGATATAAATAAAAATAGGGAAATAGAGTATAATATGACCTTAAAAAAAGCATCGTGATTTACTCATAGCAAATACCAAAGCTAATGTATTTAAAATTTTCAGAGGAAGATGCCTAAACTTATTGTAAATAAAAAATTTACGTTTGATTATAGAATAATCATCTTTTTTTAATTAGAAATCTAGTATAGACTTAGATCAGCTGACTAAATAAAAAAGCTTATTTTAGAGAAGACTCGCAACTCTAATAAAGTAAAGATCTCAATAGAAGTAAAGATCCTTTCATTTAAAAATTGAAAGAATATATTTATCAACATATGATTTAATAGGCAGAATAAACACACAGAGAAAATGGATATTATCACAGTATTGAAATTAGCTTATATGAATTAAATTCTCTGTAGTACCTCTTACAAGTACTTACTTTTTAAACAAATAATAATATTCATTTTTATAATTTGAATAGTAAACATATTTTTAACTAACTGGCTTTTAGCAATTCTTAGAATGTATAGATTTTATAGAAGATGAAAGATAATGATAAATTGGCTGAACTTATTTAACAAATTTAATATATTTACACTACAAAAATACATAAAACTCTTCAAATTTTTAGTATTTTATTTATTAAGTTATTGTTTTCTTTCTCTCAATCTAAAAATTTCACTCGTTGTAAATCATTTTAACTGTCATACCTATTTATATAAAATTAATTTAAGCTTTGTATATTAAGATGATATTTTAGAATAATAAAAATACATTTCTGTTTTAAGATAAATTTTAAAACTTAAATAATTTAATTACCTCCATCAATTACTAATTTTTATCCTGTAATAAATCCTGATTTAGAATCATCAGCTAAAAACAAACAAGCATTAGCAATATCTTCAGGTTTTCCTACTCTCCCTACTGGGTGCTAAGAATGATCTTCTTCTCTAAGAGCTGAATAATCACCACATTCAATCCAACCTGGACAAATTGAATTTACTCTCACTAAAGGTCCTAAGCTATTTGCTAAAGCATGTGTTAAACCGTTCAAGCCACCTTTATTTTAATATATATAAATAAATAAAAGTATAAAAAAACTTTAAGTTGAATACTTTTTGTTGAGGCATATGCTTCGTTGTTTGCCTCTGACATTAAAGATCTTGTTGAAGAAATGTTTATAATGTTTCCCTTTCCAGCTTTTTCAAATTTAGGTATAGCTAACTTAGATAAAATAAAAGGAGCTCTTAAATTAACAGCAAATACCTTATCAAATTCCTCAATCTAAATATTTCTAATGTCTGTCATTTTAATAAAAGCTGCATTATTTACGAGAACATCTAATTTTTCACCTATTCATATTCATAAATATAATTCATATCATAATTTCATAAAGTAAAATTACCTATCTTATCCATCAAAGATTTAATTTAATTCTCATCTTCTATATTAACCATTTCATAATTTACTCCTTATATTCTATTAACTGGATCTATTATATCTGCAGACCAAACAGTTGCACCTTAACTATGAAATGCATTTGCAATTGCATGTCCAATACCTCTCGCAGCACCAGTAACTAAAACTATCTTATTCTAAAACTAGTTAGCTATCATTTTGAAAATAAATTTAAAATATTAGAACTTTTTTTATCTTTTTTTCTAAATAAATTTTTTATTAATTAATTTAACAAAGATATATTTTTTTCAATTTTAAAGAATACTTAGTGTAAATTAATTAAGTTCTACATTTTAAATTATCTTTATTTTTTCTAAAATCCTAAGTAGATATATAAGATGACTTTTATTTACATATTTCAAAAATTTGGAAAACTCATGGAATAAGCTTACAGACAACACAAATTTTTCATTTAAACTCTTTTTTTATCAAATATTTTAAAATAGTCTAAAAACGAAAAGTTGCAATACCATATTTAATCGCATAAATATTTATTATTTTTACTTTATTCTAATAATTAATTAAAAGATGAAAAATTAGAATCACAAAAATATAGGAATTATATATAAATTAATTTTCCATTTCAGTTTTGAAAAGGAATAATTTGCTATCTAAATTTAATTTTTATAACTAATTTACAACATTTTTTTGTTAAATAATTTTAATTTTCTTTGAACAGATTTCATTAATTAATAATTCAAATTTTTTAGACTAATTTAAATTTTTTATCCATCTTAATGCATTTTTTTCTTTAAACAATATTTTATATGAATGATATTTAATAAAGTGCAAATATATCAGACCTTTTATGATCACTTGCTTAATTTAGCTGTTTAAAGATTATTTTTATTATCATAAACACAATATTTAATTTTACCCAAACTTTAAGATCATATAAGAAAACTAATAATAGAAAAATATTAACAAATAATTAAATTTTGTGGAAAATAAGAAGAATAAATAAACTCAATATTTAATTTTACCTATAATTTGAGATCATATAAGAAAACCAATCATGTAATAGAAAAACAAATAATTAAATTTTATGGAAAATAAGAAGAATAATTATTTAATTTTATCAATTAAATATTATAAAAATTTCTTCTTAAAAAAAAACCTCTTAAAAACCAATAAAGAAATTAAATTATAATTAATAAAATAAAAAATATTAACATTTTTAAGAATGAGCATCGAAAAACCTGAGCAAAATTAATGTAGCTATTTGCTAAAGCAAGCTATTAATCTTTATTATGAATCTCAAATAGATGAAAGTTTAAAAATTATAAATAGTATTTAATATAAAGATTTATAATTCACTGATCAAGTGATTTATAAAAGATATTTACTTCTCAATCTAATAGCTTAGGGAGATCTTAATAGAGCTAGAGATTTAAGATCGGAAATTTTGAGTTCATACTCTTCCTTAGCATGGGCAAATGATGATACTCTTGAAAAATACAAACTAGATTTTGAGGAAATTATTTTGATTATTTGCATTTGGTCCTATCATAGAATGTTTCTACAAGGTGGAAGAGCAGGAGAAGATATCTAAAATATACTTTCTGCATTTTAAAGATTATTATAATTATAAAATATTTAGTTATCTTATTAAGAATATTTATTATTTTCATTCTTTTTAGATGATGAAAAAATTTAATTAAATTTATTACTTCGATCTTTTTAAAATAAATAAAGAGAAGATTTATTAGTATATGCTATTGTAAAATCATAATTTTATGCCCCAAAAAAAACTCAATTCTATAATTAATTAGAGGAGTATGCATTATAAGCTTATTAAATAAATCCGAAGCATCCTTTAATCAATTATATCTTAGGATTTTATTATTTTTATAAAGATAATGACAAATCTTTAGAATACTTTAGCAAATAATTTGAACTATACAAGAAAAATATGTATTGTAATACTTATTTTATGAAAAAATTGGTTTTAGACAAAAAATATGATAAATTTTTACAAATTTATGACTAAGTTAATCTAATTTCCAAAAATGACTATCGAGTTGCTTTATCTTATGCAGAATATTTAATAGACAATCACAAACCAGCTGAAGCATATGAATGTATATTGAACTCATTAAAGAATCTATCTAATAAAAAAGAAATAGAATTGGATTATTTTAAATGGTTTGATAGATAAATAGAAATTTTATTTGAAAATGACTTTTCAATTTAAATTTATGAGTATGCTATTGAATTGGGCTATGATTTTTATGATAACTTACAAAAAGCTTATCTTAATTAAGGCTAATATGAAAGATTAATTTTATTATATGAAAAATATTAATAAAAATAAGAAAAATGTTCCTATACTGAGTCTAGTATTTATAGCAGTGTTTTATAGGCATATGTCAAACAGAAAAATTTACGAAAGTGGATAGAATTAAAAATAAAAAATAATGAAAATATTGAATTATTTTATTTTTATGAATTTGAATTTGATTATGAAAATTTAGAATAGATATTTAATAATCATTCATTATATATTATAGATTAATTAAATTGTTTAATTTAATAGTATGAAAAAGATTAAAAATAAATAAAAAGAGGTCCTGGAAATATCTCTCAATAAGAGAAACTAATAAGGAAGCAATATTCTACCTACTTTTAATGTGTGCTTGATTAGCACTTAACATTCCTATCACAGTGTGTTTTAGTTTAATAGCTTAAAGATATTGATATTTATAAAAAACATTTCCTTCTTTTTGACTTATATTATTGATAATATTAAAAATATATATCCTTTAGAATAAAATATATTAATAAAATATTTAAACATGTAAAATTAACGTTTTTATTTTAATTTGTTTAACAACTTTTTGAATAAAAATTTTATAATATATACTAGCTTTATTTAATTTGGTACCCTATTTTAAAAAAATTTTTTAAATGTATTACTTCTAATTTTATATTCATAATTTAATTATTTTTAAAAAATCTTAAAATAATCCTAAGTTGAGGGTCTGAGTAATATGATAAATAATTATCTACATTAATAATTTCTAAAATAGCTACTTTTTCAATTTAATTTTATGATTTTCAAATACACTTTTTAAAGTCAGTCTTAATTTGATGTTTCTAAGGAAAATCTATTAGTTTAAATTACTTTTTTTTAACTTATTAAATTAGATTTATGTAAGATTTATTATTGTTATATTTATGTAATTAAATTTACCCCTATTTAATTGTTTATTACTTATTAATATTAAAATTTTGATAAATGCTTTAACTATTTTCATTACCATAGCATTTAGCAATCAAATATTAACCAAAATCCTAATAATAACTAAATGAAGGTTACTCTCTTAAATATTCATTCATATTTTGAGATTATTATTGTTAAATTTCTTGTTAATTTATCACTTTAGTATTATTAAGTTATTAATAATTTTATTATTATTTTTAAAATTATAATTGAGTATGATCTTGTTATTATTCTAATTTTTTTATTTGTTTTTATTAAACTGCATTTTTTTCAGAATGCTTTTTTAGATTTCTTTTCAAATTACAGCTAATTATACTAGTTCTTTATGCATATTATTAGATATCTTTTAAGCTTGGTATATTATTTTAATGATTTTTACTTTGTATTTTTTTTATTTTTTGAAATTAAGAATCTCCATTTCTAGTATTTTATTTTAAATGAAGCTAATCAAGGAGTTCTTAATCATCCAAAAAATCTTATTTGATACTTGTATCTAAAAAATTAGATCTTTTGTCACTATTATATATTATTAATGTTTCATTATTTGTTTATGGAATTAGTAAGTCTTAATCAAAAGGAATAAGCTGAAATTCTAAATTATTTTATGCTTTACGAAAAATTATATTGTTATTATTATAAAAATTGTTCTAATTTCTAATTTAATTATCAAAAATCGATTGATTTTGATCAAAATTATTATTTTAACCAGCTTATTAATTATCATAAAAAAATCTACTTTTAGTATAGATTCTATTATTTTAATTTTATTCAAATTAAGTCTGATTATTTTAATTAGAATCACATAAGCATTATTTGTATGGACCTCCACATTTATAACAAAACTAATTGCCGCACCTACAAGTCATGTGATCACAACTTTTGTTTAAAAAAATAATTTACTGCATTTGTTAAGAATTTTTGAAAATTACCCATCACTTTTTTCAACCCACATTCTGCACTAACTGCATTGTTTAAATTTTTTTCCTCTAACAAATGATTCAAATTATTTATCATCCTCCTTTTTTAAATTTAAAAAATTAAATTCATGTTAATTTAATTTAAGATTACTAATTAATTTTTTGTAGATTAAAATTATTTGCAAGTCTAATATTTATGATACAAAACCTTGCATGATAAGCAATATATTTTTTTACAACAAGGACAATCTAATATAGTTTAATCATCATCTAAAATAAAAGCAAATTAACAGTCTGGAGTTGGACACCAAGAAGCCTTATTTGAATTAAAAAAAATAAAATTTATATAAAAAACTAAAAATTTTACTTAATCTCCTAAACAATCTATGTAATTTTTAAGTTAAAATTATTCGAATTTTTAAAAATCTAAATCGTTGAGTATTTTTCTAACATCTTTTTATGATATTTCTGAAAAGCATTTCTAATTAAGGCATTTTAAAGGAAATCTTCTTTGCTTTACTTAGCTATTAAAATACATTTTAAGACAAACTTTATGAAACATTTGACCACAACACTCAACTGGGTAATGTTCTTAAGTATCTATTAACTCTAAGCAAATATCACAATTTTATTCTTTATAACTATCATACATCTTTTATTCTTCTTTACTCTCTTCACTTTCTTCTATATAAGAATTAGATGAGCTTAGTTAACCTCTCTGATTAAATGTAACCTATACTTCTTAATCCTGATTATAAAATTGTGAAAAATATCAAAAATAAATTTTAATATTAAGAAACAATAAGATATTATCGCTTTCTAAGAGAATTTTTAATATATTTTCCTTTTTCATAAATTATTGATCTTATATATTTCTAAAATTATTATAGAATGTTTAAAAATTAAATTTACTTCTAATTTTTCTTTAATACTGCTAGAAAAACTTATTTAGTTTTAAATAGTATCCTATATTTTTTACAAATAAGTTAAGGGTTCTTGCTCTTAATCATTTATCAGCTAAGAAGAAGCTTATTCTAGTATTATATACTAATCTAAATTTTAGCACGACTAATATAGTTAGGTTATTGATTTAACAAATAAAATTAAATCATCTCTTTTTATTTTATTATAAGCATACTATGTTCCAACTAAAAAGGCATATAATTCTTTATCCTCTTGGATGTCAGAGAGTGATTTTAATAATTATTTGATTTCTGATATTTCAATAATTTATTGACAATAAAGATTATTCATTTTAAAAATTTAAATATGAATAAAACTTATTTTTACAAGCTTGTTAACAAAGTTTTATTTTATTTTTTAATTTAGTCAAATTTATTTCTAAAAATAATTTACTATGACCAGCAAAAAAGAAATTTATATTTAATATAATATTTTTTATAAAAAGTATCTTATTTAATAAGAATATCACTATTTTCAAAGATTAAGATTTATTATTTAGGTAAAATAAATTACTTTTATTTTACCTTCTTTGATGGATATATAAAAGAATAATTTAAATAATCAAGCAATAAAAACTTATTAATCTTTAAAAATGTTTATCCTGAAACGCCCTCCTTAATTTCTAAAACTAACTTCTATGTTTAATTATAAAAACTGAAAATCTTTATAATAAATCAGGGAAGGCATAACAAATAATAAAAAACCTTAAGCTATTTTTAGATAAAAAATAGAAAAATTATTTAAATTTATTATCATTATTTAATTTTAGTAAGCTTGAATATAGAAATTTAAATTTTGTAGGAATACTACAAAGATTAATTATAAAAATGCTACAATTAAATAGAATTATATTGAGTTATTTTAAATTATTTTTAAAAAATAAAAGAAAATGAGTTAATTAAAATTTAAATTTCTAACACATATTTAATTAATTAATTCTTTTCTTTTAATTTGTTTTACAAAATCCATTTTTCTAGCTTGTTGTAAAAAAAAGATTTACATATTATAAATTTGTTTTCATATCAAAAGAATTATTTTATTATTTAAATCATATATTTTATATAATTGTGTTTGGTTTTCATAGTTTTATATCTAAATATAAATATTACAATATTTGAAATTCAATAATGCTTAAAAAATAAATTATTATTATTAATTAAATTTAGATAAAAAAAATTTATTATTTGAGTTTCAAAAAAATAGATTTTAAGTAAAATATATATTCTTTAGTTTCTCTAATTTAAGCATGCTAAGAATCTAATTTTTTAGAAATTTTAAATGAATATTAACTAAAAAAATTTCTTTAACACTAATTAACGAGTCGATATATACTTAATTCTATAATTAAATAAGTCTAGTTATTTTAAAATATCTCTTTAATTTTAAAATGTTGAAAAGATACATATTTTATTTATAAAAGAAAAATTTCAAGAATTTTTTATTACACACAAAATAATAATTTTAACATAATGATGAATAATTATTTAAAATACTTTTTTGTACTCATTAAATAATATTTAATTAATAATCTCTTGCTTTATCATAAGAACCTCAATTTTTCAATACTTTCAGTCTATTTAGTATTAAAAATTAAATTATTAATTTGCTCAAAAAATTGTTAAAATTATCATTATTTTTCTAATCTTTTAATTTTAATTCTATTTTAGATTTATAAGAAATTTGTCTCAAAATTTTTTTATGTATTTCTATCCTTATTCTTTTTTGTTTGGATTGTAAATCTTTATTTATAGATTGAATTATTATCAATTTTTTTTTTATTTCGAGTATTTTTATTGATTTAATTATGCAAACAAACTATTTCTTTTGTCAATATCTTTCATTTTGTAATTATTGATTTTAATTTCATTAATAGAATTTGATTTAATGTCCTCAATTATATCTTCTTCTTCTTAGCTTTAATCATTTATAAATGTAGATTATTTCAATTAATATTAAATAAATAATGAATTTTCAAGATTATTCAAACGATTACTTTATTATCTTTATTATTATAATTAAATATCTTATTAACTAAAAATGCTATTTTAAATAATTGGTTAAACATAACCAGAATATTAATAATTATAAAAACTAATCTCTTGATTTTCATTTTAAATATGATGTGTGGATATTTAATCAAGATTGTTTCTAAAATTAATTGGTGAAATAGGATAGGAAAAAACTGCTGAGTCAAATAAATTGATTCTCAAGTCATTTCGTACTAAGTGATTATTAAAAATATTTTCTTATTATCCTCTAAGTAATTAATTTTAGCATTAGCATTAATTATAAATTCCTCCACAGATATAACAAAATTCATAGCCACATCTGCAGGTCATATGATCGCATCTTTTAATATAAAATTTTCTGTTGTTTTTTCTGTAATTTAACAAAAATTATTTTACCCTTAATTTTTCTCAACCCATATTTTGCATTTACTGCACTATTTAAATTTTTTACCTCTTGCCAATTAATCAAATTGTCTATCTTCTTCCTATTTTTAATTAAGAAAATTTTTATGCTTTATGGTGGTTCTAACTATATAAATTACAGAATAGTTATTTGAAATCTAATATTCTTTACATGTCTAATTTTCATGATAAATACATTTGCAAACCAAGCAATAGCTTTTATAGCAATTAGGGCAATTTAGTCTACTTTATTTATCTTCTAAAATAAAAGCATATTAGCAGTCAGGAGTTGGGCACCAAGAAGCCTATTTAAATTGTAAAATTTCAAAACGAAAGCTAAATTCTAAAAATTTTACTTAATCCCCTTAGCAGTCTATATAATTTTAAATTTAATATTATTAGTATTTTTAAAAATCTTAGTCGTTTAATATTTCTCTAATATCCTGCTATGAAACATCTTAAGGACAATATTAGTTAATACATTTTATAGGAAATCTTCTTTACTCTACTTAGCAAATAAAGTATTTTTAAAGACAAGCTCTATGAAATGTATTGCCGCAACAATCAATTGGCCAATATTCTTAATTTGTCATTTTTTCTTAGCAAATATCACAATCCCATATTTCTGATTTTTGTTCTTCTTTAGATTCTTCAAGTTCATTACTTTATTCCTAAATAAAATAAATAAAAGGTTTTGTTTTTACATATTTTTAAAAATCTTTTATCAAAAAATAAATCTGAATAGAATATGTTGAATAGCGAGTATAATAAAATAGTTTTTAAATACCAACAGATAAATTTTTTAAAAAAAAAAAAGAGTTTATTTTATTTATTTATTTACAAATCTAAAAAATTAAAATATTAAAAATAAAGTGATTTAAATAGCAGTTAAATTTTCTTATTTTTAATCATGAATAGTAGTTGTTTGAAGTTTTAAATGATCATTATTAGTCATTTATTTTGAAATAATACGAATTAATAGATCTAAAAAGAATGTATTTACGCTTGTTAAAGGTTTAGTTTGATTCTTCAAATTCATTTATTCTTTAATAATATTTGATAAATTTTGCAAATATGAGAAGGGTTCTAGTTCTGAATAATTAATTAGTTAAGAAATAACCTATTCTTTCATAAAATTGTGGCCTTTACTCATGAACTAATTAAATAATTAGAGAATCATTATCACAAGCTAATTTAATTCTTCTCTTTTTATTTTTTTATAAGCATATTATGTTCCAATTACAAAAGCCAACAACTCTTTATCATCAGCCATACTCTTGAATGAATTTAATAGTTATTTTATTTCTGATATTTCTAATTTTTAAAAACTTTGTTAACTATTCATTTAGAGTATTTAATTTTAGTGCTACTTTTGTTTTGATATTGTCAAATAAATTTGATAATTTTTTTACTATATGTTATTTATTTAATTTGAATACTGCCTTTAGTAATCGCTGAAATTACAGAAAAAAATAAATCTAATCATTCGTTTATTTACTTCTATACCAGGATATTAGAATTAAATGAATTTTAGTTAAATTCTTGATTCAATATAAAAGACAGTATTTTTATTAAATATAATTACTTTTACTCTAAGATTGACTTTGAATTTATAAAATTATTAATAAGATATTGAAGATTTACTATTTAATCATTTAAAAAGAAGTATGGTCTAGGTTTTTTTTTTTGACTAATTGAAAGATTTATTTTGAAAATAATTAGATAAAATAATTATTTGATAGTTTTTTTAGCATGCAATATAAATCTCAAATAAATAAAAAAAATAATCATGAAAAAAACATATTATGAATTTTAATTATATTTAATAAAAAATTTATTTTATCTTTAATAAACAAATACTGACAAGGTATACTTAATTCTATAATTAAATAAGTCTAAATATTCTAAATATCTTTTTGATTTTAAAATCTTGATTTTGGATTGTAAATATTTAAATACAGACTTAATTATTATCAATTTCTTTTTGATTTCGAGCTTATTTATTGATCTAATAAAGCAAACAAACGTTTGCATTTGTCATTATTAGTTTGGTAATTATTGATTTTAATTTAATTAATAGAAAATTCTTAAATGTCCTATTAAATATCCTCATCTAAATCTTCTTCCTAGCTTTAATAGTTTAGGTTTTTTAAATTTTAACCAAACTAAAAAACTTATTAAAAATCAATTTAAGGTTCGTTTCTTAATAGTTTAATAGATCTTTTTAGATTACTATTTAAATTATTCTACAAATCTTTTATATTTTAACTTAATCTCATTCTTTCTTATTATCCTATTTGGTAGGAAATTTCATCTAAAAATAAATGATGAAAATCATTACTTTATTATTATTCTATAGGTATACTTGTGCTAATTGATACTGTAGGAGAGATTGATTGATGACTATCATCTATATTTTCACTTTGATTTTCATTATTAATATTAGAAATAGGATAATAAAAAACTACTGAGTCATATAAATTGATTCTCTAGTCATTTCGTACTAAAGGATTATTATGATTATCAAAAATATATTACGTAACTTCTCTACGTAATTAATTTTAGCATTAGCATTAATTATAAATTCCTCCACAGATATAACAAAATTCATAGCCACATCTGCAGGTCATATGATCGCATCTTTTAATATAAAATTTGCTGTTGTTTTTTCTGTAATTTAACAAAAATTATTTTACCCTTAATTTTTCTCAACCCATATTTTGCATTTGCTACATTATTTAAATTTTTTACCTCTTACCAATTAATCAAATTGTCTATCTTCTTCCTAATTTTAATTGAGAAATTTTATTTTAAGCTTTTTGGTAGGTTCTAATTATGTAAATTACAGAATAGTTATTTGAAATCTAATATTCTTTACATGTCTAATTTTCATGATAAATGCATTTGCAAACCAAGCAATAGCTATTATAGCAATTAGGGCAATTTAGTCTACTTTATTTATCTTCTAAAATAAAAGCATATTAGCAGTCAGGAGTTGGGCACCAAGAAGCCTATTTAAATTGTAAAATTTCAAAACGAAAGCTAAATTCTAAAAATTTTACTTAATCCCCTTAGCAGTCTATATAATTTTAAATTTAATATTATTAGTATTTTTAAAAATCTTAGTCGTTTAATATTTCTCTAATATCCTGCTATGAAACATCTTAAGGTCAATATTAGTTAATACATTTTATAGGAAATCTTCTTTACTCTATTTAGCAAATAAAGTATTTTTAAAGACAAGCTCTATGAAATGTATTGCCGCAACAATCAATTGGCCAATATTCTTAATTTGTCATTTTTTCTTAGCAAATATCACAATCCCATATTTCTGATTTTTGTTCTTCTTTAGATTCTTCAAGTTCATTACTTTATTCCTAAATAAAATAAATAAAAGGTTTTGTTTTTATATTTTTTTAAAAATCTTTTATCAAAAAGTAAATCTGAATAGAATATGTTGAATAGTGAGTATAATAAAATAGTTTTTAAATATCAACATATGAATTTTTAAAATAAAAAAAGAGTTTATTTTATTTATTTCCTATTAAAAATAAAGTGGTTTAAATAGTAGCTGCATTTTTATATTTTTAATCATGAATAGCAGTTGTTTGAAGTTTTAAATAATCATTTTTAGTGAATGGTTTTCAAATAATAGATCTAAAAAGAGTGTATTTACGCTTGTAAAGGGTATAGTTTTATTCTTCAAATTCATTTATTTCTCAATGTTATTATATAAATTTTGCAAATATGAGAAGGGTTCTTGTTCTGAATTATTAATGAGCTAAGAAAAAACCTATTCTATCATGAAATCTTGACCTTTACTTTTAAACTAATTACATAATTAGAGAATCATTTTCACAAGCTAATTTAATTCTTCTCTTTTTATTTTTTTATATGCATACTATGTCCCAATTAAAAAAGCCAACAACTCTGTATCATCAGTCATGCTCTTGAATGAATTTAATAGTTGTTTTATATCTGATATTTCTTGTTTTTATAAACTTTGTGAACTATTCATTTAGAGTATTTAATTTTAGTGCTACTTTTGTTTTGATATTTACAAATTAATTCAATGATTTTTTTACTATTTATTGTTTATTTTTCTTTTGAATACTGTTTTTAATAATCGATCGCTGAAATTACAGTTCTTTTATAAAATACCTATTCAAAATAGAAATGTAAATTTAATAAATTCATTTAGTTTCTTCTATGCCTAAATTTTAAAGGATATTAGAATTAAATGAATTTTAGTTAAATTCTTCTTGTTGAAAGAAAAAAAAACAGTATTTTTATTAAATATAATTACTTTAATTATCATTGACTTTCAATTTATAAAATTATTTATAAGATATTGAAGACTTGCATTTTAATTATTAAAAAATGAACTATGTATGATCTATGCTTTTTTTGACTAATTGAAAGATTTATTTTTTAAATAAAATAATTTTTTGATAGTTTTTTTAACACAAAATAAATCCTCAAATAAATAAAAAAATAATCACAAAAAAAATATTAAAATGAGTAAATGAGATAATGCTTGAATTTTGTAATGAAAGTTTTTTTATAGAATATTTTTAAAAAGATGAATAAAAGTAGATAGAACATTTATGGAAAAATAAAAAACCTTTTATAACTTTAATTAATTAATAATTTTTATCAAGATTTATTTATTTTTTAGGCTTATTCATATGTTAAATAATCAATATAACCTTTTTCTCCTCCACTATAAAAAGTCTTTTAATCAGCCTCACTTAACGCTAAATTTTTTTAGAATCTTTATGGTAAATCTGGATTACTCACAGCATATCTTCCAAAGCTAATAAAGTCTGCTTTTTTCTCCTTCAAGAGAATTAATCCTTCTTCATAAGTAATTCCATCATTTAAAATAATGCAACCTTTATATAGTGATCTGAACTAATCAAAAAAATAAGGAATTTATTATTCAGGATCAATAAACTCATTTTCAACAGCTTCTTAACCTATATTTTTTCGATTACTTTTGTCATGCCTTTTTAGTTTAACAAAACCGATTTTTCTCTTTTCAAATTCCTATTAATTTAAATGAATAATTGAAACTAATTTTAAAATTAAATAATTACATTTAAGAGATATTTAACTAATTCCAGAGGATTTGAATCATACATTTCATTGTATCTACCAGTTGGAGTAAGTCTTACACCTACTTTATCATATCCAAAAACTTGGCTGACAGAATCTATAATTTCTAGTAAGAATCTAGCTCTGTTTGGAATACTTCCTCCATACTCATCAGTCCTTTTATTAGAAACATCTCTTAAAAATTAATCAATTAAGTATCCATTTCCTGCATGTAATTGAATACCATCAAAGTTAGCTTTTTTTGCATTAATAGCAGCATTTTTAAATTATTCAATTACATTTAATATATCCTATTTATTCATTTCTTTAGGAATAGGATAGCTCTACTTGGTAAAAAAGTGAGGGATTTTTAAACTAATTGGGCTAGGAGCTATTGGAGTTTATCCTCCTATAAATGAAGGCAGAGCAACTCTTCCACAGTGAAAGAGCTAAATTATAATTTTACCTTCATTTTTATGTACCCTATCAACAACTTTCTTCCAACCCTCAGCTTACTCCTAAGTAAAAATATCCCCAGCACCAGGAAAAGCGTTAGAAATGGATGATATAGCACTGCTCTCTGTGATAATAGCTCCAAAGGATGCTCTTTATGAGTAGTATTCAGCCATTAAATCATTTGGAATATTTGTTTTTGGATCAGCTCTTAATCTCGACATTCCTGCCATGATTATTCTATTTTTTGTTTAAATAGATCCAAGGTTTGATGATTCAAAATAAGGATTAATTTATGATTTTTTAGTATCTTAAATGTTAACATCTTGCTTCGAAGAACCACACCCCATTTAGTACATATTTTTTATCTTTATTTTTTATATTATAATTTTATTATAACAATTTTTAATTTATAATTTTTAATTATTTAAAGCATTTAACTTATAATAGAGGAGCTAAAATTTCAAAGCAATTTCTTAGATATTTGCAAATTACAGTTTTCACTTATAGATTTTTCAATTAAAATCTGAATTTTGCAAGGAAATTCTATTAAAATCTGATAGATTTTAATAGAGATTAATAAATTAAACAATTTGTGGATGAAATTATGAAAAATCAATATTTTTTATAATATAACTAGTAAATTAAAATAATTTTTTCTTTTAGAAATTTACTAATTACTTATTATGATAGTTTAAATATTGACTATTTTTAGCAAATAGTAAAAAAAAAATTTGCTAAAAATATACAATACCGTATTTTATATTTTAGTAATTAAAAGGATATCATAGACATTACTATATTTTAGTAAAATTCATTTATTAATATAAAATTAAAAAAAATTATTTTGCAAATCTAATAATTTTTTTAAAGTTACAGTATAATTAATTTTGGTTTATCTTTCTAGAATTATTAGTTTTAGATAAATAATAAATTTACAGATATTACTTATATATTTCTTCATTATAAATTAAATTTTGCTAGGAAATTCTATTAAAATCTGATTAAATTAAATCTATTTGAAAAAGAATCTTAGAAAAAATGTGGAAAAAGTAATAATTAATTAATTACTAACTTTTTAGATTTCAAATATTCATGAAGATATTTTTTAGAATTATAAAGATAAAATTATAAAACATTAACCTAATATACTTTAAACAAAATACAGTTAAAAGCAGTGTTAGTTACTAAATATTGAATTATAAAATTCAAAAAAAAAGCTTTTTTACATCTCATTCAATTTATTTTAACTTAGTTTCTTTTTAAAATTCTTGCTTAGTTATATTACTTTCTGGTCCAGGTTCAAAAGGAATATCAGGGATAGTATCAAAGTTGAGATTTTAACTCTTATTTTCTACATCAAAGAATGATAGATTTGCAGTTTATTATATTGAAATTTTATTTAGAGAGGCATCCTAATTATAATTAATTGATTTATATTCAAGATTCTATTCATCATGAATTTAGCTCAGTTAATGAGAAGGAAACTCTTCTTTTATTTTTAATTAATTATGACTGTTAAACATACTATTCAAATGTATATGTTAAAAAGGTTAACTTTATTATGTAATTTATCTATTTCTGATTTATATAGGCTTATTATTTTATTAACTAGCAGTCTTTTTCTTTTTAGATACATTAATCGAAGAATCTAGATTAACTTATTTTTAAATTTCATCTCCTTCTTCTTTGACTAATTCTCTTGAAAGCTCAAATATTTCATTTATTTCTGCTCCCAACTCTTTAATTAATCTAGTATTTATGCTATTATAAAATATTTTTATAAATAAAAGACCTTATATTTAATTTTTATTACATGTGCAGGCCATTTTTGTTTTCTTTCTTTTTTATTTTATCAAATGCCTGGTAGAGCTTCTTTTAAATAATTTTATTTTAAAAAATAATTAAAATCATTGAAAGATGTATGGTTTAAAATTGCTTTACTTAATATGATTCTACTTGTTCAAAATCATTATTTTTCATCAATAAATGATCATTTTATGGATTTAACTATTCTTAAATGACTGAAGTATTAGGAATGTTTATTTTTTATTCTAGTGTTTTTTATTGAGATGGCTATTAAATATTGCTGATGACTGGTTTAGGGCAAAATGAAAAGAGGGTGTTTTAATCTTTATTAAAAAGGATTCTCTTAATTTTTTCTACTTCCTACAATTTTTAGAGGATAGTATAAATATCTAAATCCATGCTAACACTATTTTAAGCTTTTAAGAGTATTACATTCTATTAGTGATTACATTTAAATGCTTTAAATAAATAAGAGATACTAAATTAAATTTTTTATTGTTATTATTTAATTAACTTTTTAAAATTACTAAACAAAAAGTCTGCTTTGTTTGAATATCCTAATTGTTTGTAATTTTATATTTATTCTCTCAATTTACTTATTGATTATGTAATTATTTTTTCTTTTTTATCAGGTGCTTGTATTTCTTAATGTTTTGGATTATTAATTTACTTTATTGCTTTCCAAATCTTTTATTTGATTTTATTTATTCTACTCTACTTATTAAACTCACTTTTTTGCAATTAGTTAAATGACGCTGTTTAAGGTGAAATATTATTTAGTATTTTATTTTTGTTTTCTATGATTTGTTGAGAATTTTTAGGGTTTTAATTTACACTCATTTTCGCGATTTCATTTTAGGAAGGTACTTTAAATAAATTAGTTTGAGCGGATTCCACAATTTTAAAAGCATCATCAGTAACTATTTTACTTGATTTTCTACTCAGCTTTGAAGGAGAATCCAAACATAGACCTGTATTATAGTTATTATTTATACTAAGTAGGTTATTATTGGTTATTTTCGATTAAACAAGCTGTATTACTGCATCATGCTTAGGAGTAATCTAAAGCATGTTCAAATTTTTAGAATCAGCTTCTTCTTTTATAGCAGAATTACTTTTACTCCTATCAACTTCAAGCTCAAAGTTATATAGTTTATTTGCTAAATCTATGGTAAATTAAAAATAATTATATTTTCGGATAAATATACCAATTACTGTAATGAGAATATTGATAAAACCTCCAAGACTACTAAGAAACTAAGTGAAATTTTCATGTTCTCTTGTATATATTTAAGTATAAGGACTTCTCCTCAAAAAAACTTCAGCGTAAATGTCACCTTATTATCCTAAAGTCGTACTTTCAGTATAGTCCTTATAGTCATAAACTATGTAGGATTCATATTATGTTTTAGATGTAAAAAATCCATAGTTGTTAGTTTTAATATTATAGTCTTTCAGAAAAACATCCACACTTTTAAACATCTAATTTGGAACGAATAAAAATGATAGATCTTGATTTAAGTAAGCTTATGCATACTATGTGTTTTTATCTGGGCTAATTAGGAAATTATTATGATATACACTGACTCTAAAGTTCCCATTTTTAGCTAAAAACTAACTTACTGTTTCGCTTGGGGCACAATTTACCTTCCAATTGGGATTAATAGAGTTCAATTCACTTTATACACATCTTTTCACTTAAATCCGCAAAAAATTAAAAACTGGAGACAAATATAAGCCACTCAAATTAAATGACTAGCCTAATCTATAATTAATTTTGATTTTTTAGTTGAATTTTGAGGTGTAAAAATTATAAGTTACTTTGGACAAAGAAAGTTATTAATTATATTTTATTTATCAGTATCAATATTTTCACTAACATATTTTGCATTAAAGTAAGATTAAAAATGGGCTTCAGTACAAGGTTCCAGCTCTACTGGAAGATAATTGTAATTAAATGTAGTCCCTTTATTCTCAAAAACCCTTTTGATAATCATAAAGCATAATATTTTTTAATTATTGTTATTGATTGAATTTGTAAATTACAGTTAAATAAATCTCATAAGAAATCTTTTAGATTTTGTATTCAATTAAATGAAACAAAAAAGAAAAGTAAGATAAACAAATATTTGTTAAAATTTGTGAAAAAAAATTACCCTATGTTTAAAACAATATTAAAGTAAGGATTTTAAAGAAAATCTAAGTTAGTTTAGTATATATTTATTGCGAACATCAATGAGTTTTATCCTAAAACAATATTTGAGGGATTTATATCATAATCCATTTCACTTGTGACTGTCATTTTTTCTTAGTAGATAAATATCATAAAATCTAATATATTAAATAATTTAATATTGGTCATTTAAAACAATAATCTGTTTTAATCTTAATAGATGATTAACTAATTCATATTTACTTGTCCAAAAATAATAAGAAATAATAATCCCAACAACTATCGAAATAAATCCACCAAACTTAGATTTATATATATTTTATTGATTCATGTTAAGACCTATCCCATTGCCGAAAATATCGCATTTCTATAATACTTGCTTAACTACTTCTGGCATTTTTAGAAACTTAATCTGTATTTTTAATCTGGTTTATCTTCTTGATGATTTTTGAAAAAGAATATTTTGTAATCTTAATAAATATTAATTCCAAATTTATTTTTGTTAATTAATTATCAATAAAATCTAATAATTCAATCAACTTCAAAACATGTATTTTTTGACATTCAATTTTGATTGATTTTTATTTTTTAATTTTAAAACCATAAAATATGTATAAGTAAGGATAGTACACTTTATTTGTTTAAGAAATGTAAAAATGATATTAAATTAATTTTTTTGATAAAAATAATCTTTTTGGTGAATATTTTATAACAAAAAAGATTTAATTTTTTTTAATTGATGTTCAAATTTTTTTTTATTTTCGAATTCTATTCATAATATTATTATAATTAAGAAATTTATTATGTTTATAAGATTTGAAAATCTATTTTTAATGGTCAAATTTTGAATACTTCATAAATTATTCATTCTGAAATTTCTTAACAACTTTATTTCACAGAAAGATAGTAAGCTTAAGTTGTTTAATTAAGAACAAGACAGTCACGTTAATAACTTAATTAAGTTTCTTAAACGTTTACCCTCAAATACCTATCTTGATTATAAATATTTACCTGAAACAGCATGATATCTAATAAATATATTAGGTAAATTAATAAATAAAAAAAGATTTTAGGAAAAAAACCTTAGATAACTTAGAATTTATTAAATATTGTAAATATTAGTTTTTGTTTATTAAGCTTTAGACAACTTTTTATCATATCTTTTGAAATTTAATTTATAATCTTGTAATTTATTCTTTATTATTCCGTATTTATAGCTTTTTAATGTAATATTTTGATTTTTTTTACAAACAAACATATAAAATATATTTTCTTTTGATATCAACTTCAAACTCAAAGCATTAAAATTTTTTTTTTATTGTGAAATAAAGATTATTAATTATTTTGTCTATAAAATTTACATTAATGACAATAACAGTTAATTGTTATAATAATTTTTTATTTTTATTTTTCATATTCTATAGTAGGTTTTATAAAATATTTGTAAATTATATTGTAATGAAATACTAAGATACAGAGAAACTCTTTTAATAATAAAAAAACTTAACTTAAAAAGATTAATCATTAGTATTTATCTCCTTAATTTGCTTTTAGCCTTTAAAAAATTTCTAAAAAAATATAATAATACTAGCATAAAAAAAAATTAAATTAGCTATTTTTAATATAACAATTAAGCTATTTCAATAAAATATAATAAAGATTTCTTATCTTCATCATTAAATATTTTAATTTAAAAAATATAATTATTAAATTTAATATCAATACTTAAAAATTTGGCAATTTGTTAAAATGAGTGAATCAAAAAAAACAATTAAAAATTAAGAAAAAGATTTGTAAAAGTAAGAAAATATTAATCAGCTTTTGGATGAAAGCAAAAGTATTTTATATTAAGATATTTGCGATAACAAAATAAGCATTAAGTTTGAAAAAAAAGATATAAATTAGCATTGTATACTTAGAGCTGATTCATAAGATGATCTTCTTATTACTTTAGATGGATGGAATTAGGGACATAATAATTTAATTATATGGTAAGGAAGTTTATACAAAGAAATTCAAAGAATATAATTTACTAAATCAAACAAAATGAGTGACTTATGTTTCTTAAATTTTAATAAAAATATATTCTTTGTTGGAGGAGAAGATAAATACTTGAGAATCTACTTTAACTAAGTATCTAATAATTTTAGTTACAACTATTAAGAAATTTATACTTTAAGACTATCAAATAAAATTAATTGTATAAAATGCTTAAATGATGAAACGGTTATAGTTGGTTCTAAAAATGGGCCAATTCATATAATAAAGTTTATTAATTTTAGCTAAGATATAAATGCTAAATATTTAAATTCTAATTAGGAAAGTTCAAATGTTAAAGAGGAAAATGATAAAATCAAAGAAAAAATAGATTTAAAAATTGAACAGCAATTAGTAGAATTACATGAAAAAAAGATTAATGAAATTTATATTTACCAATAAAGATATCTCTTTTCGATAGGAGAAGATAAGAATTTTATATTATTTGATACTTTAGAAAGCAAAAAGATAATCTGTTATAAGTAACAATCTTGTATTAGATGTGGGTATTTAGACTAAATAGATGAAAAATTTTATACTGGAAACACAGCTGGTGAGATAACGATTTATAAATTTGAAAATAGCCAAAATGAATTTAAATGTTAAGAGCTCAGAAAAATTAACATAAATACATACATATATTAAATATTTGCTTTTCAAAAAACCTCATATATAATGTACTCAACAAATAAAAGATAATGGTTTCTATCCGATACTTTAAGCGATTAAGTAGTTTAACAAAGCTCTACTTATTCGGATTATATCTCAGTCATACACTAGCTTCCTAATGAAGACATATTCTTGGGAGAAGGAAAAAATTTATTTTAAATCTATTCATTAGCTAAAAAAATATGACTAATATTTTAAAAAATTTAAAAACTTAAAAATAAATATATTTTATTTGAATACTCTATATACATATAATATTAAATTTACATTTTAATACCTCAACTTTCATCATAAATTTATTCTTTAATTTTATAAATATAAAAGTAAGCTAATCCAGCTATCAAAATATAGTGAATTCAAGTACACCATATTTTAATTCCTGGATTGGCTATATTATTTTTAAATTGATTGAAATTAAGAAAATTAAAATTGTTCTATTTAAAAATATTTTTTATTTTTATTGTTTAGGAATTCATAAATTTTTCTAAGAAGGTTCTCTTAAGATATATTTACATTGCCTTTTGTCTTTCTGAGCAAAAATCTAATAAAAATTAAATTTGTGTATCTCACTTAATAGATTTAGATATATTTGAGTAGAATTAGAATAAACTAAACAAGAATATAGCTTTTTAAAAAAATTATTATAGAAAGCAAAATTATAAAAAGAGTAGTTATATCTTTGTATTAGTTTTAAGAGGAGTTGTAGCGATGAACATTATAAATAAATATAGAGCTTTGAAGAATTGGATTAAAACAAGCAAATATGGATCTAAATACATAGCATTCAAAGAGAAAATGTTGGATTAAAAACTTAATAGGGAGCTAGTTGGAGAAGACAGAATGGGAAATAAATACTATTAATACTACTCTCCCTGGGGTTTACCTACTCGCAGAGAGGTTTTTTATTCATTTTATTCAACTGATTATTACAATTTTAAAAATATATTGTTCTTTTCATTGAATATTTAAATTATCAAAAGATAGAATTCGCAAATAAAAACAGTTATGAAATGAATGATTTAGCTTTTTACTTCTGGCTAAATAAAAGAGAAGAAATGCCTCCAACAGAAGAGCAAATAAAATAATAGTAATTTTATTATATTTTTTTCTATATTTCAATCTTTCAACAAAATATTAGCTATTTAGACGAGGCTGATAGAAAAATGAAGGGTATAGAATGGGATAATAAGGAAAGAAAAATGATGGAACAATTTTATCAGCAAAGATTTAAAATTATTTAACAAACAGAGGTAAATAGAAGATTAGGGTTAGAAGAAGATGAAAAAGATAGACTACTCAGACTAGAAGCAGAAAACTAAAAGAAAGCCAGTGAAGAATAAACAAGCTAGCCTGAAGGAGGAAAAGATTAATTCGAACCTTAAAAGTGGAAACCTTAAGCAAAAGGGAGAAGAGGTTAATAAAATGAAGAGAAATGAATAAATTAAGTTAAAAGTTGTATTAAAAAATATTTTAATTGTTCTCTAGTTTTCATTAATTTAAAAAAAAAAAATATTATTAGATTTGTTTATAAGCAATCGATAATTTGAGTATATTTTATATAAATTGAAATATGTAGCCTGTTTCAAAAAGATTCTGAAAAATAAAAACATTTCTCTTGAATCCAAAAAATATTTTTCAAATTTAAATCAATTCGAAAAAAGGAAATTGTGTCCTAATTTATTGATAAACATAAATAATTATATTTCTCAAAAATGTATAAATTATGTTCTAAATTCACTCTTTTTTAGTTCAAAACTCTTTTGTTTTCTTTTTTGAATGTTTGACAAATTAAAAACAGCATTAAAAAATCTTCAAACATTATATATATTTTATATTTTAATCCTGATTAGAAATCCTTTTAATAAGTAATTGTAATTAAATTTCTATTTAACTAATTCTTTATGAAACACATTACATTGACCTTAATTCGCCTTTAATTCTGAAAAATTCTAAACTCAATGTAACAAATATCTATAATTCAATAATAAAATGAAAGAAACTTTAAAAATAAACCGAAATAATAAGGTTAAAACTTGCTTTTTTATATAATAATTCTAGTAAATATCGATATTTAGAGTTTAAAACTAATTAAACTTAAAAAAAAACTGTTTTTTTATTGCAGTAAATCTTATATTTAGCTTTTGTTACTCGATTTCACAAAGTAACATGAAGATAATTAAAAGATATTAATTTTTAGAAAATTTTTGTATTTTTAAAGGCTTTTTAAAGAAAGTACAAAAATATTTTCTTACTTTATTTGAGTGAACATTTTTTGAACAGAATGATAGAAATAACTAATTAGTTGTTTATAGTTGAAAGATAATATTGATTAATTTCTTAGAGAATCTTTTCACTTATTCAGTTTTATGATTTTATTGAATAAGCATTTAGATTTCATCAGTTAATTTGATATTTCTACTCATTTATTCAGTTTTATGAATTTATTTAGTAAACAAATAGAATTTATTAGTTAATTACTAAAATTCTGTTCACATTGAGATAATATGAGGCAGTTTACAAAATTTAATTAATTTAATCTAAATTTAGAATAGTTTACACTCACGCACATAAATAATATAGAAAAAGTAAATAAATTCAAAATATTTAAAAAGTCATTAATGTTATTGATAAAAACAATATAGAATATATACAAACTTTTTACATGCTAATAACTAACTTGAATTTTATAATTTATGAATGTATAAATATAAATAATATTAAAATATATGTGTTAAATAAATATTATGATTTGATAATTAAGCAATCAGACAAACTGAACCTTAATTATGTATTTGTAACCTTTCAGATTCTCTCACTCTCCAAGTATCTTTTTTTGTTTTTTATATACTTTTATATTATCATCAAGAATGTCATATTCGTGAGCTTTAAGAAGGAACTGAATTGATTATTTATACAAATCTTTGTTTTTTATTTTAGAATCGTTTAGCCATAACTATTCATAATTTTACAGGAAATATACAAAAATTGTATTTAGTTTGTTTTTAGACATTAAATTTTTTAATTTTAAGTTAAGTCTATTGCATGACTTATAGCTTTTTTGCACTCTTTTTTAAATATATTTGAATGTCCATTAGTTTTTTATTAAAGATTCATATTTTTCTATAAGTTTTTCATCTTTACACTTATTAATGTGAGCGTAAAAACCATTAATAATATTTTTATAAATATTCACTTTTTTTCCTTCCAAAAAGTTCATAATTTAATCCAAGTCTTCATTTTTTGTTGATTATTCTTCCATAGAAATACTTGAGTCTTCTTTAAAATCTTTTTATTACTCTCTTGTTTCTTCATCTTAAAACAAATGAATATATTCTTTGTAGTTGTTCATACTATTTTGAAGTTCTTTTATACTTGATTCAATACTCCTATAAGAGCATGTCTTAGTTTATAGTATTTAAAATGTATTTATATTCTAACTCTGGTTGATTAACTTAAAGTTTGCTCTCTTTTTGTTATTATTTGTCTCAATCATTTTATTTTTTAGAATTTATTTCTTTTTAATTTTTTATATTTTATTAATGAATGATTTTTGAATTATTAAAATACTGAAATATCAATAAATAACTTGGCTAGTAAAAAGCATTCTAATTGTCTTTATGTAATTATATCAAGCACATATTCATAAGAGTTAACTAATTTAAAAGGTTAAATAATTCCTTAAAAATTGAATAAAGAATAATCCACATTAAAAAGTTAATAAAATATCACAAATCAGCCAAAGTACTTATTTTTCTAATTCTCTTTAAAAGATTTTATGATAATTTTATCAATTTTGTATCTGTTGCTTTCATTTTTTTGGGATTTGTATTACAGAGTGTATGCAATTAAATAAATTATACATTTTTAAATCAATTTAAATTACTTTTCAAAAGAGTATTAATTAATTTCATTTGTTTTTCTATTCGTTGAATATGCTTAGAGTATCAAAATTAAAAATTGAAGTAGCTGTTTTCGATTTGGAAAAATAAAGTGAGATAGATACCTTGATGATAGATTAATCAAGTAAATATTTTTTATAAAGTCTAAAAATTTAATACTCAGATGTAAAATTTACAAAAATATTTAAGAAATATATGTTTAATTAATTGAATGTTACAAATCAAAACATTCACTATTCGAGGGTATTAATTTACCTCAATAATAATAATACTAAAACCAAGAGATCAGATTTTAAAAATTAAGATTACAAGGTAAAATTTTAACAAAACAAAGAATATTATGTGATAATTTTTTAAAAATTTTTATTAGAACAAAAAGATTTTGCTTATCAAAAATGACTAAATCTATTATACGATTGTTCTGAAACTCGGTGAAGTGATATACTTGTGGTTATAACTTATTTATTTACATCATAGAAATTGTATTAGAAAACAAGCGTAATCAAGTGTAAACATATAAAGTCATTCTTTTGAATTATATTGACTGAGTAAGAAATTAAATTACTAATAAATTTTAGTAATTAAAAATACATTGATTTTTATCAGAAAGTTAGACCAGTATAAGTTATCTAATAAGTTACTAAATAAATTATTATACAGTACAAAATGAGTGGTTTGGCTACCACCTTTAACAATATTTTTTTTTATTTATTTTTTCAATTAATAATTAGCTTGAATTTGCTATCCATATGCTATTTTTTGTAAATATTTAGAGTTCATAATATCTAATATATAAATGTATTTTATACTATATATTTATTATTTTTTATTTTGTGAAGTACTTTTTCTCACATCAAAAAAATTAAAGATAATTTAATCACATTCATTTATAAATTTAATCAATATTTAAATTCATAACCACTGAAATTTTGTAAGCATTATTTTTAAAATAAATTCATCAAAGATTATTATAGTATTGGATTACAAAATTTATGTGTAATAATTCTTTTTGGAGATTACAATCTTAATTTCAAATGATTCTCATCAAATAATTTTTATATCTTTTTATTCATATAGATAATTTAAAATAAATATAATCATATTTTATAATATTTCATAAGTTAATTTATAGTTAAAATAACCTTTAGAGTATTAAAAATAATTTTTTAATAGATATTGTTAAAAAGGGAAAAAAATACATACAAAAACAAAAATTCAGTAAACTAAAATGATATCAAAATTTAAATTTTCTCTTCTACAAATACATTCTTATATTATAAATATTGAATCTAATTAAAAATAAAAATGTAATGATGTATTTTTTTGTAAAAATTTTGTTTATTGATAAAAAGTATAAATTAAAAAATATAATAAATAAATGTGATGTGTTTGATGCTTCGCGTAATATAAAAATAGGTAAGCATTATTTTAAAAATATAAAAATGTATGATGAATTAATATTAGACTTATATTCTATCTTAAGAGAATGAATTCTTCAGATTGATTGACTTAAAATGTCTAATATTTTTATAGATTAACAAAAACAATACATATTATAAAATTATGTTGTTAATTCTAAATTATTATTTAGTATGTTTTGATAATTATAATTCTAAAAAAATATTATTAAATTTAAAATCTATTTTTTAATTCTTTTCTTAATTTTTTTAATACTATTAATAGTTGTATCAGCTAGCTGATCTATTTATTGATAAAAAAATATTTGCATTAGATTAAATAATATTTTTTTTTCTTTCCTAATAATTTAATACAAAACATTATATCAATAGATTTTCTTTCCTAATAATTTAATACAAAACTTTATATCATTAGATTTTAGATTTAAAAACAATACAATCTAATTAATTAATTTAGTAATAGTTTATTTATTTACAAAAAAATAATAGTATTAAATGAATGAAAATATATAAAAGGAAAATTAAAAATTAAAAATAGGAGGCAATAATATAAAGAAATAATAAGAATATAAAAGTTCTCGCAAAACTTAATTAGATAGAAACATATATTAAATTTGGATATTAAAAATAATCAGCTATTTATCAAAAGGATATGAAATAAAGTTAAAACCCTTAGCCATATAAAATTGTAGATGATTATGTCATCTATTAAGATAAAATGTTAGGTAATGGATCATACGGTTAAGTTTTTTAGGGCATCAATAAAAATACAAAAGAGAATGTTGCAATCAAAGTTATTCCTATAAAAAAAATAGAAGCAGAAAGTTAAAATCCATAAGTTATTTTTTAGCAAATAAAAAATGAAATAACAAACATGCAGTTAATTGAAGGATAGCATATCGTTAAACTTATCGATAAGAAAAAGTAGTCATATTTCATATTCTTTTACTCAATTTCATTAATCATTAATAGAAAAATAATTTTTGTATAACTTCATGCATTGTCTCTGCATAAATAAATTTTTAGCTAATCCATTAAATAGCAATCAATTTATTTAATAAAAATGTAATCAACTGAATTTAAGATTAATAATTTAATATAAATAGGTCATCTAATAGTATATATTTGATACTTGAATATTGCAATGGCGGAAATCTTTAGTCCATATTAAAGCATAACTAAGGAAGTTTATCAGAAAGTTAAGCAGTTAATATTATTTATTAGATTACTGAAGGTTATAAGTGCCTTTTAGCAAAAAATATGGCTCACAGAGACTTAAAGCCTGCAAATATTCTATTTAAAGATGGGATAGCAAAAATAGCAGATTTTGGTTTTTCAAAAGTAGTTGGATTTAATGACGATACTAAATTAAGGCATTCAATTCTAGGCTCTCCTTAATATATGTCCCCTCAATTACTTTCGCAATAAGAGTATTGTCCTAAAAAGGCTGATATGTGGTCATTAGGGTAAACAAATTAAAATTCCTTTTATTTATTTCAACATATTAATAAAGCTCATCAAACTCATTCAATAATAATTATAATAAACTGAAGACATTTTTGAAAATATTCAGAAAAAAGTGAGTATAAAGTCTGAAAGCCAATAATTTATGGTCTAAGCAATATTATAAAATAAATTATTTTTATGATGATGGAGGTTTAATTTAGATTATATTTTAAAATTAAAATAATTGGTCATCATAATTACTAATAAAATTTTTTGAAAATTTTCATACAATTTATTTTCATTCCTTCCAAAATAAAAATCATTTGTATTTAAAAATTAAGAAAAATTATTTTAATTTGTTAGATTCTTTTCATTTACATTCTTATTTAAAATGTTAGTATGATTTTCTATGAAATGCTCTATAGAAAAGTACCTTGGAGAGCAGATTCACCTTAAGATCTTTTATCTTAAATATAATAAAAACCACTTGAGTTTCCTGCTGCCCCTTAAGTGAGTCTTATAGTAAAAAAAGTTATTTCTTATATGCTTAAAATAGAAGAATCTGATCGTATTTCTTGGGAAGAACTAATTAATGAGCCTTTATTTGAAAGTTAAACTAAATTAGATGTTTTATTGCAATCCCTTAACTCAGTAGAAATGAGATTTGTAAATGATTCTTTTATGAAAATGAAAGAATACTGTCGTCTTTATATAGAATAAAATCGTGTATTCCATAACCTTTTCGAATGTCATTAAAAAGAATCATTCAATAAGCATATTATTGATTGTAATGTGAATTTATAAAATTTTAGTTCCTTTTCTGATAATAGCATAGACTCCAATAATAACTCAAACTAATAGTTAAATATGCCTAATTATAATAATTAATAAATGATAAATATCCAAAATTATAATAGTGGTTTCAATAACATCAATTCATAAACTAGCGTTTAAAGTAATAACTCAAACGGAGGAGATGTATCAGGTTCTCATCATCAAGAAATATAAAATTTGTATGATTATACTATCTAATTGCAAAAGCGTTAATTTATAATAAATAAAATGACAGATTACTACCTAAAAAAGCGTAATAAAGGTATATTTTTTGCTCATTTAGCTATATTACTTTCTGATATTTTTGATATAAGGCAAAGCAATCAAGAAGTTTAAAATAGTGTTAATGAGGCATTTATGCTTCGTCATACTATTACCCTTTTCAAGAAGGGCTATCTTAAGATATATAAAGCCTTACGTAAAATAAAAACAAATGAACCTGATTAATGTACAAAATTTATTTAGGAAGATTATAAAACCTTTGAGCTAAGTAATGAGCGTACTTAATTGCGTAAGTATTTTAATTTTGATTTAAATATGCTCAAGTGCTTATTTGATGAACTTTTATAAAAAATTATGGCTTTTATCAAAAAGAATCTTCCTAATTACTCTCCTTAAGAGAAGGCTCTTTATGAGACCTTCTAACCTATCTTTAATAATACAATGACTGAAAAAGAAAAGTTTAATCCTTTATTCAAATAATCAGTATTAGAATAAAATAAATTATATCATATGATTATAAAAAATATTACACCATAATAACTAGGAACAGAATAGGAATAGATGGATAATAACAATCTATACAAAAAATTAAGTTCTTTGGCATTTTATATAGACTGTGTAGATAAAAACTACAAAATGTTCAAGTAAGATACTAATTTAGATTATTGTAAGTTTTATGAGACTTATGAGCGCTCAACTTCTAAAACATTAATTAATTTAGTACTTAGCTAACCTTGACATAATTGTATATGTTAAATTAATTTTAAATATTTAAATTGTAAGCTTTTTATTGATAAAATTAACAACTCTATTGTTAAATTAGTATAAATGTTTAGAGTGGATTATTTCCTCTAACATTAGAATATAAATTTTTTAATTTATTTTATTTTATTTAAATAATTTTTGTATCTTAAAACAATATTAATATTTGGTTTAGTGATTTAATTTTAAAAATTTAATTATTTTTAATAGAATTTAAATATTTATATTTAAAATGCTTTGATATTTAAAGGAAGTTCTTTGCATTTTAATGTTAATATTGTAAAAAAATTTTACACTTTTTGTATTATTTTCATTTTTTAATTTATAAAAGAAATTAAAAATCCAAAAAATATATTTTTAAAATGATTTTTTATTAAAGCAATTAAAGATCAAAATAATCTCTTTTAAAAATATTTATTATTAGTATAATGAAAATTTGAAGAATTAACTTAAATCTAAAATCAAAATAATCTCTTTTAAAAATAATTTATTATTAAAACAATGAAAAATTCAATAGCAAATATTAAGTTATTTTTCTTTTCCATTTAAAATTTTCTTTATATTTTCTAAATTAAAAATATAATAATCAGGATATTTTTTATTAATTTAATTTTCATTTTTTTATTAAATAAGTCAAAAAGAGTATTATTAAAATTTATTTTCTTAATATGCATGTGATATATTATTTCTCAAACAATATTGTTAAATATATCATTTTTATAATTCTTTATAATAGTAAATAAAAATTTAATTGATTGAAAATCTAAAAAATTTAAATGAATTAATTAAAAAAATATCAACCCCTTAAAATTATACTCGTTTTTAAATAAATAGATAATTAAAAAAATATTAATTTTTATAATCAATCAAAATAAATTTATAAATAACTGGATAATAATAATTTAAAAGAATATTTACTTCACTGATTCATAAAAAATGTGAATATAAACATTACACTTATAACTAGAATAGTAACAGTAATGAAATTCATAAACTTATTAAAGCCATAGCTAGCATTCATAAAAGTATATATATTTTAGGGTTTATTAGCTACCTTTGTTTACTAAGAAAGGAATAATATTGTTATATTTTTGCTCATGAACAATAATTTTGATTTTCAATTCATCACATATTTATTTTACTATCTATCTAAAATATTTATTATATGTCAATTTATATCTCAAAAGTTTTGTGAATTATTGATTATGGGGCTTTTTATTGGATTAGTAACCAATCAAGAGCAGTTTATCATGTATTGTATGTATTTATAAAAAATAACTTTTCGAAATTAAATAAGATTTGCGCTCTTCTTGCATAAAAATCTCAATTTAGAAGCATAGATTTTTCGTTTTAAAAGCTCACCACTTTTTACTCATATTCTAAACCGAATTAATCTAAACTAGTAATTTTGATGAGCAAACTAATTTATCTCAGTAATTAATTCTAAATTGGCTGTAAAAATTCTTTACCGTTATGCAATTTTAGGTAAATCCATAATCAAAGGAACCAGCAATTTAAATGAATTAATTGTCTTTTTATAAACTATTTTTTTAATTCATCAAAATAGAAAATGATATGATAATTATGATTTTCAGTAGTTAAGTAGTTAGTAAAAAATCAAAATAAATCCTGCCTAAATGCAAAATATCCTTATTTATTTTTTATTTCATTATCTTCTGCTAATGTCTTGTAAAATAGCTAATCAGTTGAGTGGAAACAGCCAGATTACTGTATCAGGATAAATAGTAATCTAATTATTCAATTCAATAAGCTCATTTTTAGTATCTTATGGAAAGAGCTTAATTTCTTCAATTTTTCTCAAAAATCCTTTAATTATTTTAGTTTTAAACTAACTTCTCTAATATAACATTTTTTGAATCACTCATGCTAGTTTATTTTAACTTAAGTTTGAGCTATCTTACAGTTTAAGGTGTTATCTCATAAATTCAGAAAGGTTTAACTTCCCTATTTTATTTAATCTAATGATAGATGCACTTAAAGTAAATAATTAAATAAAAAAATATAAGATTTTTAAATAATTAAATAAGGATTTATTGATAAAAAAATTAGTACAAATATTGTTGATAATAACATATATAAAACAGTGGGAATGCGATCCCCTTTTTTTAACCCAATTTTTTTTATTCGACGATATTTTCTGTTTTATTTTTTTTTTAAATTTATATATTTAATCTCAGTTTTTATTATTATCTCTACCCAAATTAATTTTTATTAAAAAATAATTAATTAATTAAATATTTTTACAAATTGTTAAATTTATAAAAATTGTTTCTAGCTAAATATAAAAAAAATAAATGATAAAATAGAATTAATATTTTTTTTGTTTAGAGAATGTAAATATTTCTTTTTTAATTAATTACTCTTTAATTTATTTTTTACATTAAAAAAGTTTTTAAATTCTTCACTTTAAACTCACTTTGGTCTCAGTATTAATTTCAAGTAAATTAAATTTATAAAAATTAATCTTATTTATTTTATCATTGTCAAGTTAAATTATTTTATCACAAATATTCTCAAAGTTTTTATTAAATAATTATTTATATTTATATTCATATTTTTATATCTTAATATTCACCTTTGCTTAAATTATTTACAAAAATGTTTCTTTTTTTTTTTATTCAATTTTTTACTCATTTTTCTTAATAACTTACAAATTTATTCTTAATTCATATTTTTATTCATTTTTACTTCTAACTAACTAATATTCTTCTCAATATTTAAAAAGTAGAAATTAAATTGGTGCAAATGGTGCCTCAGGCTTAGGTTCTGGATTAGCAAAATGCACTAATCTCTCAAATTTGACACTTAATTTAAGGTAAAAATAGCTTATTTATTTTGGATTGCGATATTTTTAATATCAAAATCAATTAAAACAAAAACAATCTTTTTTTTTTACTTGATTTATTTTCTTTTGATTCTGATTATGTTTATATAATTGAAGTCATTTTTTATATTCAACCTTTGCTTAAATGATTTGCTAGTTTATTTTTTTATTCTTAATTCATATTTTTTATTCATTTTTCCTTCTAACTAACTAATATTTTCTTCAATATTTAAAAAGTGGAAATTAAATTGGTGATGAAGGTGCCTCATGCTTAGGTTCAGCATTAGCAAATTGCACTAATCTCTCAAATTTGACACTTGATTTAAGGTAAAACAGCTTATTTGTTTTGGATTGCTATATTTTTAATATCAAAATCAATAAAAATAAAAACAATGTTTTTTTTAATTTATTTACTTTTGATTCTGATTATGTTTTTTTATTTTTTATAATCAACCTTTGGTTAAATGATTTGCTAGTTTATTCCTTTATTCTTAATTCATATTTTTTATTCATTTTTCCTTCTAACTAACTGATATTTTTTTCAATATTTAAAAAGTGGAAATTAAATTGGCGTATATGGTGCCTCAGGCTTAGGTTCTGCATTAGTAAAATGTACTAATCTCTCAAATTTGACACTTAATTTAAGGTAAAAATAGCTTATTTATTTTGGATTGAGATATTTTTAATATCAAAATCAATTAAAATAAAAACAATCTTTTTTTTTTATTTGATTTATTTACTTTTGATTCTGATTATGTTTTTTTCATTGAATTCATTTTTTATATTCAATATTTGCTTGAATGATTTGCTAAGTTTATTTCTTTATTCTTAATTCATATTTTTTATTCATTTT